>JAXRKP010002036.1:40000-62500 GCA_037039925.1 Doris montereyensis
TAAAGAAGACACTCACTTCCATAAAGAAGACACTGACTTCCATAAAGAAGACAATGACTTCCATAAAGAAGACACTGACTTCCATAAAGAAGACACTGACTTCCATAAAGAAGACACTGACGTCCATAAGGAAGACACTGACGTCCATAAAGAAGACACTGACGTCCATAAGGAAGACACTGACGCCTATAAGGAAGACACTGACGTCCATAATGAAGCCACTGACGCCCATAAGGAAGACACTGACGTCCATAAAGGAAGACACTGGTGTCCATAAGAAAACATTAACATCCATAAAGAAGACGCTGACGTCCATAAAGAAGACATTGACATCCATAACGAAAACACTGACGAAAGACACTGACGTCCATAAGGAAGACACTGACGTCCATAAGGAAGACACTGACGTAAGGAAGACACCATCCCAGACAGACGGAGACATTGACGTCCATAAGCATGACACTGACGTCCACACACAAGACACTGACGTCCATAAGGAAGACACTGACGTTTATAACGAAGACACTCCATATGGGAGACATTGACGTCCATAAACAAGACACTGACGTCCATAAAGAAAGAAGACACTGACGCCCATAATGGAGACACTGACGTCCATAAGGAAGACACTGACGTCCATAAGGGAGACACTTATGATACATAATAAGGACACTGGCGTCCATAAGGGAGACATTGACGTCCATAAGGGAGACACTGACGTTCATAAGTATGAAGACATTGACATCCATAAGGGAGACATTGACGTCCAAAAGGAAGACACTGATGTCCATAAGGAGACACTTATGATACATAATAAGGACACTGACGTCCATATGGGAGACATTGACGTCCATAAGGAAGACACTGACGTCCATAATGAAGACACGATGTCCACACAGAAGACACTGATGTCCATAAGGAAGACTTTGACGTCCATAACGAAAACACGTTGACATCCATAAGGAGACACTGACGTTCATAAGGAAGACACTGACAACCATAAGGAAGACACTGACAAACATAAAGAAGACACTGACAACCATAAGGAAGATACTGAAAACCATAAGGAAGACACTGACGTCCATAAGGAAGACACTGACAACCATAAGGGAAGACACTGACAACCATAAGGAAGACACTGACGTCTATAAGGAAGACACTGACAACCATAAGGAAGACACTGACAACCATAGCGAAGATACTGACAACCATAAGGAAGATACTGATAGCAAACCATAAAGGAAGACACTGACAACCATAGGAAGACACTGACAACCATAAGGAAGACACTGACAACCATAAGGAAGATACTGACAACCATAAGGAAGACACTGACAACCATAAGGAAGAAACTGACAACCATAGGAAGATACTGACAACCATAAGGAAGATACTGGCAACCATAAAGAAGACACTGACAACCTTATGAAGACACTGACGTCCATAAGGAAGACACTGACAACCTTAAGGAAGACACTGACAACCATAAGGAAGACACTGACAACCATAAAGAAGACACTGACAACCATAAGGAAGACACTGACGTCTATAGGGAAGACACTGACAACCATAAGGCAGATACTGACAACCATAAGGAAGACACTGACAACCATAAGGAAGATACTGACAACCATAAAGAAGACACTGACGTCTATAAAGACACTGACAACCATAAGAAGACACTGACGTCTATAAGAAAGACACTGACAACCATAAGGAAGACACTGACGTCTATAAAGGAAGACACACACAACCATAAGGAAGACACTGACAACCATAAGGAAGATACTGACAACCATAAGGAAAGACACTGACAACCATAGGAAGATACTGACAACCATAAGGAAGATACTGACAACCATAAGGAAGACACTGACAACCATAAGGAAGATACTGACAACCATAAGGAAGACACTGACAACCATAAGGAAGATACTGACAACCATAAGGAAGACACTGACAACCATAAGGAAGAAACTGACAACCATAAGGAAGATACTGACAACCATAAGGAAGATACTGACAACCATAAATAAGACACTGACAACCTTATGAAGACACTGACGTCCATAAGGAAGACACTGACAACCTTAAGGAAGACACTGACAACCATAAGGAAGACACTGACAACCATAAAGAAGACACTGACAACCATAAGGAAAACACTGACGTCTATAAGGAAGACACTGACAACCATAAGGCAGATACTGACAACCATAAGGAAGACACTGACAACCATAAGGAAGATACTGACAACCATAAAGAAGACACTGACGTCTATAAAGAGACACTGACAACCATATGAAGACACTGACGTCTATAAGAAAGACACTGACAACCATAAGGAAGACACTGACGTCTATAAGAAAGACACTGGACAACCATAAGGAAGACACTGACGTCTATAAGAAAGACACTGACAACCATAAGGAAGACACTGACGTCTATAAGAAAGACACTGACAACCATAAGGAAGACACTGACGTCTATAAAGAAAGACACCGACGATCCATTAAAGCCTTACACAGGAGTGCAAAAGCGTTACTCAGAGAGCTGAGAAGAAATTTGAAATGACATTGTACGTAAAGTAAATAAATAATGTTGAGTCGGTGAGCCTGCACTTGTGCGGGGATACGGGCTATAATTCCATCTTGATCTTTTTTCATATGTAATCTTGTTACCTTTGTTAATGTTGAAAGGGCGGAGGTGGGGGGGGGGGGGGGGGCGGATGGGTGGGATGTTCTGGGAATGCCATTTTTGCCGAAAATGAGACAAATCTATTTTATGATATTAGTAGATAGAGCAGTTCATTCCCGATCATAATGATATCATAAAGAAGCTCAGTATTAATTTTTTGGAGTTAATACGATTTTTTTAGAAACGATGCAGGCCTATCTTTCAACCCAGGTATTATATAATAAAAGCCAGAATAGTATGTCAAGTATGGAAAGTTGGTCATTTTGAGTCATTTTGACTCATTTTGACTCATTTTGATCGTCAAAGTCATTTTGATCGTCACAATAAACGCTCTATAAACTTGAGGATCTATTATGAATGTTCCTTTATATCGTTTGGAAACTACGAAACATATTCCGCACACCAAAAATGAGTAAAAGGTGCTGGTGCACTTGAAACAGTGTCAATAGGAAGTTGAGAGCCTCTCAAGGTTTATGATTTTCAAAGTATTATCTAATCTTTCTTAGATTATGCGGAGAAAAATGTATTTAACTAACAGAAAATAAGAGAAAATGTGTCTCAAAATGTTCTTTTTGTTCATTACTTCCTTTCTACTTTTTTATGTCTCAACGTGACGTCATGAAATTTGGTATGGGTGATGAGGAGAAAAACAAAGAAACCATCAGATTTTTTAAAATATATATTATGGTTTTTGGAAAAGTTGAATATTTTTGTATAATTTTTTCTGTATATTTTTGGTTGTTCTCATAATATGCTATTTTCACAAATTCATGAAATCAAAACTTACCAATGAAACAAAAATCTCATCTTATCAAATATAGATATTATATCAAATAAGATGTGTGCCAAGTTTGATAAAATAAGTTGAAAATGAAAAAAACTTATCGATGCTGAACTTGCTGAAATTTGGGGCCAAAATCCAAGATGGTCGCGGTTTCCGTGGCCACCGGAAACGCCAAGAAAGCAACAGTGACATATTTCAACACAGTACACCAAGCCCATTACACCTATAGATATGTTAAATTAAAATGAACAAACGGGAACATTTTCTACTTCCCGACTCTACAAGGCAATCTTGTCCACGAATTATATACTTTAATTAACTAGTGACTCTACAAGGCAATCTTGTCCACGAATTATATACTTTAATTAACTAGTGACTCTACAAGGCAACCATGTCCACAAATTATGTACTTTAATTAACTAGTGACTCTACCAGGCAATCATGTCCACAAATTATGTACTTTAATTAACTAGTGACTTTACAAGGCAATCATATCCACAAATTATATACTTTAATTAATTAGTGACTCTACAAGGCAATCATGTCCACGAATTATATAATTTAATTAACTAGTGACTCTACAAGGCAATCATGCCACAAATTATGTACTTTTTATGGTTATTCTTGTTGTTGTTATGGTTATTGTTGTTGTTGTTGTTGTTGTTTTGGTTATTCTTGTTGTTCTTCGTCTTCTTGTTGTTGTTATGGTTATTCTTGTTGTTATTCTTGTTGTTGTTATTATTGTTATTGTTATTATTGTTGTTATGGTTATTCTTGTTGCTGGTATGGTTATTCTTGTTGTTGCTATGGTTATTATGGTTGTTGTTATTATTGTTGTTGTTAGGTTATTCTTGCTGTTGTTATGGTTATTTTAGTTGTTATGGTTATTCTTGTCGTTCTTATGGTTATTTTTGTTGTTGTTATGGTTATTCTTGTTGTTGTTATTGTTGTTGTTGTTATTCTTATTGTTGTTATTATTGTTGTTGTTATGGTTATTCTTGTTGTTGTTATTCTTGTTGTTATTATTGTTGTTGTTATGATTATTTTTGTTGTTGTTATTGGAATTTTTGTTGTTGTTATAGTTATTCTTGTTGTTGTTTATGGTCATTCTTGTTGTTGTTATGGTTATTATGGTTGTTATTATTATTGTTGTTGTTAGGTTATTCTTGTTGTTATGGTTATTCTTGTTGTTATGGTTATTCGTGTTGTTGTTGTTGTTATGGTTATTCTTGTTGTTGTTATGGTTATTCTTGTTGTTGTTCTGGTTATTATTGTTGTTGCTATGGTTATTCTTGTTTTCGTTATGGTTATTCTTGTTGTTGTTATTCTTGTTGTTGTTATTGTTGTTGTTGTTATTCTTGTTGTTGTTACTCTTGTTGTTGTTATTGTTGTTGTTGTTGTTGTTATGGTTTTTTTCTTGTTGTTGTTATTATTATTGGTGCTGGCGGTTATTCTTGTTCTTGTTCTTGTTGTTGTTGTTGTTATTCTTGTTGGTGTTATGGTTATTCTTGTTCTTGTAATGGTTATTGTTGTTGTTGTTGTTGTTGGTATGGTTATTCTTGTTGTTGTTATGGTTATTGTTGTTGTTATGGTTATTATTGTTGTTGTTATGGTTATTCTTGTTGTTGTTATGGTTATTCTTGTTGTTGTTATGGTTATTCTTCTTGTTGTTGTTGTTATGGTTATTCTTGTTGTTGTTATGGTTATTCTTGTTGTTGTTCTGGTTATTATTGTTGTTGCTATGGTTATTTTTTGTTTTTGTTATGGTTATTCTTGTTGTTGTTATTCTTGTTGGTGTTATTCTTGTTGTTGTTATTCTTGTTGTTATTACTCTTGTTATTATTATTGTTTGTTGTTGTTATGGTTTTTCTTATTGATGTTATTATTGTTGTTGTTATGGTTATTCTTGTTCTTGTTATTGTTGTTGTTGTTATTCTTGTTGTTGTTGTTATGGTTATTATCGTTGTTGTTATGGTTATTCTTGTTGTTGTTATGGTTATTATTGCTATTTATTTATGGTTATTCTTGTTGTTTTTTATGGTTATTCGTGTTGGTGTTGTTATGGTTATTATTGTTGTTGTCATGGTTATTCTTGTTGTTATGGTTATTATTGTTGTTGTTATGTTTATTCTTGTTGTTGTTATGTTTATTCTTGTTGTTGTTATGGTTATTCTTGTTGTTTTATGGTTATTATTGTTATTGTTATCATTGTTGTTGTTATGGCTATTCTTGTTCTTGTTATTGTTGTTGTTGTTGTTATTCTTGTTGTTGTTATGGTTATTATCGTTGTTGTTATGGTTATTCTTGTTGTTGTTATGGTTATTATTGCTGTTGTTATGGTTATTCTTGTTGTTGTTATGGTTATTCGTGTTGGTGTTGTTATGGTTATTATTGTTGTTGTCATGGTTATTCTTGTTGTTATGGTTATGTTATTATTGTTGTTATGGTTATTATTGTTGTTGTTATGTTTTATTCTTGTTGTTATGTTTATTCTTGTTTGTTGTTATGGTTATTCTTGTTGTTGTTATGGTTATTATTGTTCTTGTTATCATTGTTGTTGTTATGGTTATTCTTGTTGTTGTTACTATTGTTGTTGTTATCGTTATTCTTATTGTTGTTATTATTGTTGTTGTTATGGTTATTATTGTTGTTGTTATGTTTATTCGTGTTGTTGTTATGTTTATTCTTGTTGTTGTTATGGTGATTCTTGTTGTTGTTATGGTTATTCTTGTTGTTGTTATGGTTATTCTTGTTGTTGTTATGGTTATTCTTGTTATTTATGTTGTTATGATTATTCTTGTTGTTGTAATGGCTGTTATTGTTGTTATGGTTATTCTTGTTGTTGTTCTGGATTTATTCTTGTTGTGTTATGATGAGTCTTGTTATTATTTGCGGTTATGCTTGTTGTTGTTATGGTGATTCTTGTTGTTATGGTTATTCTTGTTGTTGTTATGGTTATTCTTGTGTGTCGTTATTTTTGTTGTTGTTATGGTTATTCTTGTTGTTGTTGTTATTGTTGTTGTTATGATTATTCTTGTTGTTGTTATGGTTATTCTTGTTGTTATTCTTCCTGTTGTTATTCTTGTTGTTGTCATTCTTGTGGTTTTTGTTATGGTTATTCTTGTGGTTTTTGTTATGGTTATTCTTGTTGTTGTTATTATTGTTGTTGCTATGTTATGGTTATTCTTATTGTTGTTATGGTTATTCTTGTGATTGTTGTTATGGTTATTCTTGTTGTTATGATTATTTTTGTGGTTGTTTTATATGGTTATTCTTAAAGCTGTTATTCTTGTGGTTGTTATTATGGTTTTTCTTGTTGTTGTTATTATTCTTGTTGTTATGATATTCTTGTGTTTGTTAAAATGGTTATTCTTGTTGTTGTTATGGTTATTCTTTTTGTTGTTGTTATGGTTATTAAATTTGTTGTTGTTATGGTTATTTTTGTTGTTGTTATGGTTATTCTTGTTGTTGTTATGTTTATTCTTGTTGTTGTTATGGTTATTCTTGTTGATGTTATGTTTATTCTTGTTGTTGTTATGGTTATTCTTTTTGTTGTTATGGTCATAATGGTTATTCTTGTTGTTGTTATTCATACTTGTTGTTATTTAATAGTTATTCTTGTTGTTTTTTTCTTGTTGTTGTTATGGTCATACTTGTTGTTATGGTATGGTTATTCTTTTGTTGTTTTTTTCTTGTTGTTATTGTTGTGGTTATTCTTGTTTGTTCATTCTTGTTGTTGTTATTCTGTTGCTGTTATGTTTATTCTTGTTGTTGTTATGGTTATTCTTGTTGTTGTTATGATTATTCTTGTTGTTGTTATGTTTTATTATTGTTGTTGTTATGATTATTCTTGTTGTTGTTATGGTTATTCTTGTTGTTGTTATTTATTCTGTTGTTGTTATGGTTATTCTTGTTGTTGTTATGTTTGTTATTGTTGTTGTTATGGTTATTGTTGTTGTTATGGTTATTTTTATTCTTGTTGTTATCTTATTCTTGTTGTTGGTTATTCTTGTTGTTGTTATTCTTGTGTTGTTGTTATTCTTTGTTGTTGTTATTATTGTTGTTGTGATGGTTATTTTGGTTGTTATTTCTTGTTGTTGTTATTAATGTTATTTTTCTTATTGTTGTTATGGTTATTCTTGTTGTTGTTATTATTCTTGTAGTTGTTATTATTGTTGTTTTGATTATTCTTGTTGTTGTTATTATTTTTGTTATTCTTGTTGTTGTTATTCTTGTTGTTGTTATTAATGTTGTTGTGAAGGTTATTCTTGTTATTGTTATTTTTGTTCTTGTTAGGGTTATTCTTGTTGTTTTTTTCTTGTTGTTGTTTTCTTTTTGTTGTTCTTGTTGTTGTTATTCTTGTTGTTGTTATTCTTGTTGTTGTTTTCTTTTTGTTGTTATTCTTTTTGTTGTTATTCTTGTTGTTTTTATTCTTTTTGTTGTTTTTATTGATGTTGTTATGGTTATTCTTGTTTTTATGGTTATTCTTGTTGTTGTTATGGTTATTATTGTTGTTGTTATGGTTATTCGTGATGTTGTTATAAGTTATTCTTGTTGTTATGGTTATTCTTGTTGTTATGGTTATTCTTGTTGTTATGGTTATTCTTGTTGTTGTTATTGTTGTTATGGTTATTCCTGTTGTTGTTGTTATGGTTATTTGAAAGGTTGCTGTTATGGTTATTCTTGTGGTTTTTGTTCTTTTTCGCTGTCTGCCTTGTTAGTTTTTCTGTTCGACTGTTCTTCACGAGATCTACTTTTAGCTGGACGCCATAATTTTTAAACAGTGGGTTAGCTTCTAATCGCATTTAACTGAGGTCTGGTCTCTTGCAGATGTCGCTAGCTAGTAAACACTGACATTTTATCTGCTGTAAAGGCGATGGGATTAGACTATTTAGCGGGGAATGTATTAAAGGATTGATTTTTTTAGCAGCGAATGTATTGAAGGATTAGACTTTTAGCAGTGAATGTATTGAAATATTAGATTTTTTAGCGGCGAATGTATTGAAATATTATATTTCTTTGCAGGGAATGTATGGAAATATTAGACTTTTTAGCGGCGAATGTATTGAAGGACTAGATTTTTAGCGAGGAATGTATTGAAAATAATGTCGAGAGCTTTTTAACAATTGACATTGTATCTACTATAAAGACAGCAGGGTTAGACTTTTAGCAGTAGAATGTATTGAAGACATTGTCGAGATGGTAGAGTACTGTTTGTATGTCTGGTGTTTCTGCTTCATGATCGGTACAATTTTCTCGCATCTGGGTATTGAAAGAAGATAGCATGTCTTGTATTTTATGCTTCCGAGAGCTGACCCATCTGTGTGCACATGGGTCCACCTGTCAGGGTTGTCATCGATGTTTTATTCTTGTTTTGTTTTGGCAATGACATCACCAGGGTGGCGGATCTAATGTATTTCCTTTACTGTCAACCAACTTTATTTTGATTGCTGGAAGAATATTTTGGCGGAAATTGTTTAGTTGTTGGTTTCTTTATATTTCCCTTCGCTCCAGAGATGGCGTCTTGCTTTGAGCTTTATGGCATGGTCGTAGTAGCGACTTGTGTCTTATTCTTTGTTTCAGTTGCCAGTTATCGACATGTTTTCTGCTTGGATGTGGGGGGGGGGGAACTCACCCGGTTGCTTCTTTCACATATTTTTAATACTGCTTTGCCCTGCGCATGTCAGAGGGTTCCCCAATGCGTGTATTTAACAGGTAGATGGTGGGATGGGCGTGGGGGTGGGGGATTCATCTCATGCCTGTACTAGTAAAGCGTAGCGCTTTGTCTTGCCCCTGCCCACTGTCCCCTGGCTTTACTACAACACCTTAGGATAGAGCTACTGTTACACTGTCCGATGTCATTACTATAACAACTTAGGATAGAGCTACTGTTACACTGTCCGATGTCATTACTATAACAACTTAGGATAGAGCTACTGTTACACTGTCTGATGTCATTACTATAACAACTTAGGATAGAGCTACTGTTACACTGTCCGATATCATTACTATAACAACTTAGGATAGAGCTACTGTTACACTGTCCGATGTCATTACTATAACAACTTAGGATAGAGCTACTGTTACACTGTCGGATGTCATTACTATAACAACTTAGGATAGAGCTACTGTTACACTGTCTGATATCTTTACTATAACAACTTAGGATAGAGCTACTGTTACACTGTCCGATGTCATTACTATAACAACTAGGATAGAGCTACTGTTTACACTGTCCGATGTCATTACTATAACAACTAGGTCCGTTACACTGTCCGATTATTACTATAACAACTTAGGATAGAGCTACTGTTACACTGTCCGATGTCATTACTATAACAACTTAGGATAGAGCTACTGTTACACTGTCCGATGTCATTACTATAACAACTTAGGAGGAGAGCTACTGTTACACTAGACCTAATGTTGCCGTCTGATATCATTACTATAACAACTTAGGATAGAGCTACTACTGTCCGATGTCTTTAATATAACAACTTAGGATAGATGTCCTAACAACTAGGATGAAACTACTGTCCTGGATGTCTTTACTATAACAACTTAGGATAGAGCTACTGTTACACTGTCCTGATGTCTTTACTATAACAACTCAGGATAGATACTGTTACTGTCTGATATCATTACTACAACAACTGTCTGATATCTTTACTACAACAACTTAAGATATAACTACTGTTACACTGTCTGATATCTTTACTACAACAACTTAGGATATAGCTACTGTTACACTGTCTGATATATTTACACAACAACTTAGGATACAGCTACTGTTACACTGTCCTATGTCATTACTATAACATCTTAGGATATAGCTACTGTTACATTGTCTGATATCTTTACAACAACAACGTAGGATACAGCTACTGTTACACTGTCCTATGTCTTTACTATAACAACTTTCTAGGATATAGCTACTGTTACACTGTCTGATATCTTTACAACAACAACTTAGGGATAGAGCTACTGTTACACTGTCCTATGTCTTTATTTATAACAACTTAGGATATAGCTACTGTTACACTGTCTGATATCTTTACAACAACAACGTAGGATACAGCTACTGTTACACTGTCCTATGTCATTACTATAACAACTTAGGATAGAGCTACTGTTACACTGTCCTATGTCTTTACTATAACAACTTAGGATAGAGCTACTGTTACACTGTCTGCTATCTTTACTATAACAACTTAGGATAGAGCTACTGTTACATTGTCTGATATATTTACTATAACAACTTAGGATAGAGCTACTGTTACACTGTCTGCTATCTTTACTATAACAACTTAGGATAGAGGTACTGTTGCACTGTCTGCTATCTTTACTATAACAACTTAGGATAGAGCTACTGTTACACTGTCTGCTATCTTTACTATAACAACTTAGGATAGAGCTACTGTTACACTGTCTGCTATCTTTACTATAACAACTTAGGATAGAGCTACTGTTACACTGTCTGATATATTTACTATAACAACTTAGGATAGAGCTACTGTTACACTGTCTGATATCTTTACTATAACAACTTAGGATAGAGCTACTGTTACACTGTCTGCTATCTTTACTATAACAACTTAGGATAGAGCTACTGTTACACTGTCAGATGTATTTTCTGTACAACTTAGGATAGAGCTACTGTTACACTGTCCTCGAGGGATGGGTGTATATCCCAATTACAGGTTCTCTTGATCTGATCACCATGAGGTGCTCGCAAACCTCTCTAAAAGATTTAGTTTTCGCACACTTTTGGCGTTTTCCAGTAACTCTATATCCTGCTTCTATCTGTCTAGAGTGTTTTCCCCATTTGGAAAACAAGAAGATTATCATATGATAACTTATCGCCTCCGATACATGATTTTAGTCTATCGCGAGTTTGACTCCCCCAGGCGATGCTGGTACTCGCATATCTTCGTTGGACAAATGAACCGTGAGATCACCACGACAGTGCACAGGGTTACTTGAAAGAAACCAAAACTAAAATGAGTAGGATAGCAAAGATTATTTATCATGCGACAACACGTCTGACTTAGCCTGGACAGTATTCGAACACAACACATCAATGACATGATTTCAAGCCAAGCAGCTAACCTCTTGACAACATACATTGATCATGAAACAGATGTAGGAGGGGGGATTGGTGTTTGATGGTATGCGTTCATATCGTCAGCTGGTTATCAATGTATGCAAGTTGTAATCACGCCATGATGCAGCCAGCAGAGCATTCCTCAAGCTGTGATATGAATTTAGTGGTCTCGATTCAGTCTGCTAATCAATGCATTGGCCAACACGATATTGATTTTTTATTTTATTTTTTTGTTCCTTGGAGATATTTTTAATCTGACAGGTAGATTTAAGCCAGGTGTTAAGCGAGATGAAGACGAAAATTTGAATTGCTATGATTTGAATTGCTAGGATTTGAATGAGATTATGCAGGCCAGTCTAACTCTATGTATGAATGCGAACGCCATTCTCGGGTTCGTATTTCTTGACATAATGTAGTAATACAGCTGCAGACAAGCCGCCATTCCAGCACAGATGTACAGACAAAACGTTCTGATGGAACTTTTGTCTTAGTGTCAAAAGATGTGGCTGGCGTTGGTGATACACATTCAGGAAATGGGGAAGAAAGGTCAAAGGTTGTCTCTGAGGTTGTCTCTGAGGTTGTCTCTGAGGTTGTCTGAGGTTATCTCTGAGGTTGTACAGAAAGGGAAGACAAATAAGAACGGTGAAGAAGAAGAAGAAAAGAAGAAGAAGAAGAAGAAGAAGAAGAAGAAGAAGAAGAAGAAGAAGAAGAAGAAGAAGAAGAAGAAGAAGAAGAAGAAGAAAAGAAGAAGAAGAAGAAGAAGAAGAAGAAGAGAAGAAGAAGAAGAAGAAGAAGAAGAAGAAGAAGAAGAAGAAGAAGAAGAAGAAGAAGAAGAAGAAAAAGAAGAAGAAGAAGAAGAAGAAGAAGAAGAAGAAGAAGAAGAAGAAGAAGAAGAAGAAGAAGAAGAAGAAGAAGAAGAAGAAGAAGAAGAAGAAGAAGAAGAAGAAGAAGAAGAAGAAGAAAGACGAAAGGAAGAAGGAAGAAGTACTAAACAGAATAAGACGAAATAGCAGAAGTAGTAGCAGAAGCAGTAGCAGTAGTAGTAGCAATAAGCAGAATAAGACAAAATAGCAGTATTAGTAGTAGTAGTAGTAGCAGTAGTAGTAGCAGTAGTAGTAGCAGTAGTAGTAATATTATAATTAGCAGTAGTAGTAATGGTATAAGTAGTAGGTATTAATAGTAGAAGTAGTAGTAGTAGTATTGTGTAGTAGTAATATTATAATTTGTAGTAGTATTAGTAGTAGTAGTAGTAGTAGTAGTAGTAGTAGTAGTAGTAGTAGTAGTAGTAGTAGTAGTAGCAGTAGTAGTAGTAGTAGTAGTAGTAGTAGTAGCAGTAGTAGTAATATTATAATTTGTAGTAGTAGTAGTAGTAGTAGTAGTAGTAGCAGTAGTAGTAGTAGTAGCAGTAGTAGTAGTAGTAGTAGTAGTAGTAATATTATACTTTGTAGTAGTCGTACACAATGTGATACCGGAGGTATTACTTAGATCTAGATTCTAAATATTTCTTGTTTGTTGTCTGACGAAGGGTTATACCCGAAACGTCACGTGTTTGCTCTGTCTTTATTAGTGAAGTTGTCACTTATTGTCATATTTCGCCTTTGACTTCACTCCACTGTGGCTCCTTCGTATTATTCACAACTATTTAGATAGTTCACATTGCACCACATATCTCTGTTGATTACGTTATTTATCTTTTTTTGAATATTGCTAATATATCTAGATCTATAGTCATCTTCTTTGTCATACTACTATCGGGACATATTCCTCGCTGTTCTTAACATCACTGTCTTTTTCTTTCTTTCTTTCTCCTTCATGTTTTTCTTCTGACATCACATTGTGTGATGCCGGAGGTATTATTAGATCTAGATTCTAAATATTTCTCGTTTGTTGTGTGACGAAGGGGTTATACGAAACATCACTTGTTTGCTCTGTCTTTATTTGTGGAGTTGTCATATTGTCAAATTTTCGCCTTAGTACTAGTAGTAATATTGTAATGGGAGTAGTAATGTCAGTAGTAATGGTAGTAGAAATGGTAGTAGTAATGTCAGTAGTAATGGTAGAAATGGTAGTAGTAATGTCAGTAGTAATGGTAGTAGAAATGGTAGTAGTAATGTCAGTAGTAATGGTAGTAGAAATGGTAGTAGTAATGTCAGTAGTAATGGTAGTAGAAATGGTAGTAGTAATGTCAGTAGTAATGGTAGTAGAAATGGTAGTAGTAATGTCAGTAGTAATGGTAGTAGAAATGGTAGTAGTAATGTCAGTAGTAATGGTAGTAGAAATGGTAGTAGTAATGTCAGTAGTAATGGTAGTAGAAATGGTAGTAGTAATGTCAGTAGTAATGGTAGTAGAAATGGTAGTAGTAATGTCAGTAGTAATGGTAGTAGAAATGGTAGTAGTAGTAGTAGTGTCTTGTAACGAGTGCATTGTAAAATCTACGCAATGCTCTGTGCGTTAAATATAAGATATAAGCAATGCTCTGTGTGTTGTACGATCTACGCAATGCTCTGTGTGTTGTAAGATCTACACAATGCTCTGTGTGTTGTAAGATCTACGCAATGCTCTGTGTTGTAAGAATCTACACAATGCTCTGTGTGTTGTACGATCTACGCAATGCTCTGTGTGGTGTACGATCTACGCAATGCTCTGTGTGTTGTACGATCTACGCAATGCTCTGTGTGGTGTAAGATCTACGCAATGCTCTATGTGTTGTAAGATCTACGCAATGCTAAGTGTGTTGTATGAACTACTCAATGCTCTGTGGGTTGTAAGATATATGCAATGGTCTCTGTGTTGTAAGATCTACGCAATGCTATGTGTGTTGTAAGATCTACGCAATGCTCTGTGTGTTGCAAGATATACGCAATGCTCTGTGTGTTGTAAGATCTACGCAATGCTCTGTGTGTTCTAAGATCTACGCAATGCTCTGTTGGTTGTAAGATACAAGCAATGCTCTGTGTGTTGTAAGATCTGCATAATGCTCTGTGTGTTCTAAGATCTACGCAATGCTCTGTGGGTTGTAAGATACACGCAATGCTGTCTGTGTTGTAAGATCTACGCAATGCTCTGTGTGTTGTAATATCTATGCAAAGTTCTGTGTGTTGTAAGATCTCCGCATTGCTCTGTGTGTTGTAAAATCTATGCAATGCTCGGTGTTTTTGTAAGATCTAAGTAATGCTATGTGTGTTGTAAGATCTACCAAATGCTATGTGTGTTGTAAGATATACACAATGCTCTGTGTATTGTAGATCTACGCAATGCCTTATGTGTTGTAAAATTTGCAATGCTCTGTATGTTGTAAGATCTATGCAATGCTCTGTGTATTGTAAGATCTATGCAATGCTCTGTGTGTGTTCTAAGATCTACGCAATGCTATGTGTGTTGTAAGATCTCCACAATGTTCTGTGTGTTTGTAAGATCTCGCATTGCTCTGTGTGTTGTAAAATCTACGCAATGCTTGGTGTTTTGTAAGATCTGCAATGATATGTGTTATAAGATCTACACAATGCTCTGTGTATTGTAGATCTACACAATGCCTTGTATGTTGTAAAATCTACGCAATGCTCTGTATGTTGTAAAAGATCTATGCAATGCTCAGTGTATTGTGGGATCTATACAATGCTCTGTGTGTTGTAAGATCTATGCAATGCTCTGTGTGTTGTAAGATCTATGCAATGCTCTGTGTATTATGAATCTATGCAATGCTCTGTGTGTTGTAAAATTTATGCAATGTTCTGTGTGTGATCTATGCAATGCTCTGTGTGTTGTAAGATCTATGCAACACTATGTGTGTTTGTAGATCTATGCAATACTCTGTGTATTGTAAAATCTACGCAATGTTCAGGTGTGGGTTGTACGTTCTACGCAATGCTCTGTGTATTGTAAGATCTATGCAATGCTCTGTGTGTTGTAAGATGTATGCAATGCTATGTGTATTGTAAGATCTACGCAATGCTTTCTGTGTATTGTAAGATGTATGCAATGTTCTGTGTATTGTAAGCTCTATGCAATACTATGTGTGTGTAACAGCTATGCAATGCTCTGTGTATTGTAAGATCTATACAATGCTCTGTGTATTATAAGATCTATACAATGTTCTGTGTATTGTAAGATCTATGCAATGTTCTGTGTATTGTAAGATCTATACAATGCTCTGTGTATTATGTAAGATCTACACAATGTTCTGTGTATTGCAAGATCTATGCAATGCTTTGTGGGTTGTACGATCTGCCACAATGTTCTCTGTATTGTAAGATCACGCAATGCTCTGTGTGTTGTCAGATGTATGCAATGCTCGGTGTGTTTTAAGATCTACGCAATGCACTATGTGTTGTAAGATATACGCAATGCTCTGTGTGTTTTAAGATCTACGCAATGCTCTGAGTGTTAAAATATCTACGCAATGATATGTGTGTTGTAAGATCTTCGCAACGCTATGTGTGTTAAAATATCTAAGCTAAGTGTTTTGTGTGTTGTAAGCTAAGTGTTTTGTAAGATATTCAAAGCTAAGTGTTTTGTAAGATGTTCAAAGCTAGTGTTTTGTAAGATGTTCATAAAAGCTAAGTGTTTTGTATGATGTTCATAAAGCTAAGTGTTTTTGTAAGATGTTCATAAGCTAAGTGTTTTGTAAGATGTTCACTGCTAAGTGTTTTTGTAAGATATACACAAAGCTAAGTGTTTTGTATGATGTTCACTTAAGCTCTAAGTGTTTTGTAAGATGTTCGCAAAGCTAAGTGTGTTGTAAGATGTACGCACTGCTAAGTGTGTTTGTAAGATGTACGCAATACTCAGTGTGTTATAAGATGTATGCAATGCTCTGTGTGTTGTAAGATGTATGCAATACTCTGTGTGTTGTTAAATGTACGCAATACTCTGTGTGTTGTAAAATGTACGCAATACTCTGTGTTTTGGAAGATGTACGCAATACTCTGTGTTGTAAAAAGATGTACGCAATACTCTGTGTGTTGTAAGATGTATAATACTCTGTGTGTTGTAAGATTTACGCAATACTCTGTGTATTGCAGATGTATGCAATACTCTGCGTGTTGTAAGATGTACGCAATACTCTGTTTGTTGTAAGATGTATGCAATGCTCTGTGTGTTTGTAAGATGTACTAATACTCTGTGTGTTGTAAGATGTACGCAATACTCTGTGTGTTTGTAAGTGTACCATACTCTCTGTGTTGTAAGATGTACGCAATACTCTGTGTGTTGTAAGATGTACGCAATACTCTGTGTGTTGTAAAATGTACGCAATACTTGCATGTTGTAAGATCTACGCAATGTTCGGTGTTTTGTAAGATCTATGCAATCATACTGCTGTGTTTGTTTACCTTCGTCTTGGCGGATCTCAGGCCTTAAACTTATCGAATGACCTTGAAACATCGTTCCCCTTCCTACTATTAACATAGAATTTATCTTGAGAAGTACCAGATAAGTGTCATTTATCTTGATACAACTAAAGATCTTACCTTAAAAAAAAACCCATCAATTGAGAACTAACTATGTTAATTTAAAATGAAATTCCATCACCCCCCTCCTTCATCTCTCCAGCTGGCACTGGTGCCTATATCTTGACAGGTCAAACGAAACTCAACGTCTTAGAAGCTCGTTTGATATACCTAGTTTTGTCTAAACCAAAGTAATTTCAATTTATCCCAAGTTGCAGCCATTTCTTTAGCATCGACAACGTTTTTCCTCCGTTAGTCAACTTTGGGATTTTCTTGGTCTCACACTTGGTGTATTCTTGATCTCAATATTCCCGCTCCGCCCCTCTCCTACCCCATCCTCCCCATTTCATCTCCCAACCTGTTGTCTCACGTCAATCGGCAGGTACCCTTCCCTCCCCACCCCCTCAACGTCTCTGTCTCTAAACCCTCTTATTACTTGAATACTAAATATATTATATTTCTACACCTTATAATATACACATAAATTGTCACTATTGATGTGATCAAAATGATGCGCCAATGATGGACAATCAAGCGTATTATTGTTATTATTATTATTATTATTATTATTATTATTATTATTATTATTATTATTATTATTATTATTATTATTATTATTATTATTATTATTATTATTATTATTATTATTATTATTATTATTATTATTATTATTATTATTATTATTATTATTATTATTATTATTATTATTATTATTATTATTATTATTATTATTATTATTATTATTATTATTATTATTATTATTATTATTATTATTATTATTATTATTATTATTATTCTTATTATTATTGTTATTATTATTGTTACAAATATTATTATTATTAATATTATTATTATCATTCTTATTATTGTTATTAATAGTATTATTGCTTAATTTCACCAGTAGCAGTCCATTTGTACATGTTGAATAGACTTGGCATTTGTACAAGTTGAATAGACTTGGTATTTGTACAAGTTGAATAGACTTGATATTTGTACAAGTTGAATAGACTTGGTATTTGTACAAGTTGAATAGACTTGGTATTTGTACAAGTTGAATAGACTTGGTATTTGTACAAGTTGAATAGACTTGGTATTTGTACAAGTTGAATAGACTTGGTATTTGTACAAGTTGAATAGACTTGGTATTTGGACATGTTGAATAGACTTATTTGTACAAGTTGAATAGACTTGGTATTTGTAGAAGATGAATAGATTTTGGTATTTGTACAAGTTGAATAGACTTGGTATTTGTACATATTGAATAGACTTGGTATTTGTACATATTGAATAGACTTTGGCATTTGGACATGTTGAATAGACTTGGCATTTGTACAAGTTGAAAGACACAGTCCATTTAGACAGGTTGAATGACACAGTTCATTTAGACAGGTTGAATGACACAGTTCATTTAGACAGGTTGTATGACACAGTCCATTTAGACAGGTTGAATGAATCAGTTCATTTAGACAGGTTGAATGACACAGTTCATTTAAACAGGTTGAATGACACAGTTCATTTAGACATGTTAGATGACACAGTCCATTTGGACAGGTTAGATGAGACAGTTCATTTAAACAGGTTGAATGACACAGTCCATTTGGACAGGTTGGATGAGACAGTCCATTTGGACAGGTTGAATAAGACATTCCATTTAGACAGGTTGGATGAGACATTCCATTTAGACAGGTTAGATGAGACAGTCCATTTACACAGGTTAGGTCAGACAAAGTTCATTTGAACAGACAGGTTGAATGAGACAGTTCATTTGGACATGTTGAATGACACAGTCCATTTAGACATGTTGGATGAGACAGTTCATTTAGACAGTTTAGATGAGACAGTCCATTTAGACAGGTCCATTTGATGAGACAGTCCATTTAGACAGTTTAGATGAGACAGTCCATTTGAGACCGTCCATTTAGACAGGTTGGATGAGACACAGGTTGGATGAGACAGTCCATTTAGACAGGTTGGATGAGACAGTCCATTTCGACATGTTTGGATGAGACAGTCCATTTAGACAGGTTGGATGAGACAGTCCTTTAGGACATGTTGAATGACATAGTCCATTTAGACATGTTGAATGAGACAGTCCTTTTAGGCAGGTTGAATGAGACAGTCCTTTTAGACAGGTTGAATGACACAGTCCATTTAGACAGGTTGGATGAGACAGTCCATTTAGACAGGTTGGATGACACAGTCCATTTAGACAGGTTGGATGAGACAGTCCATTTAGACAGGTTGGATACAGTTCATTTAGACAGGTTGAATGAGACAGTCCATTTAGACAAGTTGGATACACCATTTAGACATGTTGAATGAGACTTTCCATTTAGACAGGTTGGATGAGACAGTCCATTTAGACAGGTTGGATGACACAGTCCATTTAGACAGGTTAGATGACACAATTCATTTAGACAGGTTGGATGAGACATTCAATTTAGACAGGTTAGATGAGACCATCCATTTAGACAGGTTGAATGACACAGTCGTTTTAACGAGTTAGATGAGACAGTTCATTTAGACAGGTTGGATGACACAGTCCATTTAGACAGGTTAGATGAGACAGTCCATTTAGACAGGTTAGATGAGACACTTTATTAATACGTTGAATGACACAGTCCATTTAGACAGGTTAGATGAGACAGTCCATTTGACAGGTTTGATGAGACTGTTCATTTGGACACATTTGGACATTAGATGAGACAGTCCATTTGGACGTTGAGTTCATGGACACAGTCTGTTTGGACAGTTCATTTAGATGAGACAGTCATTTAGACATGTTGGATGAGACAGTTCATTTAGACAGGTTTAGTCCATGAGACAGTCAGTTTAGACAGGTTGGATGAGACAGTCCATTTAGACAGGTTGAATGACTGATCCATTTGGACAGGTTAGATGAGAGTTCTTCCATTTGGACAGGTTGGAGCAGGTTGGATGACAGTCCATTTAGACAGGTTGAATGAGACAGTCCATTTAGACAGTTCATTTAGACAGGTTGGATGAGACAGTCCATTTAGACAGGTTGGATGAGACAGTCCAGGTTGGATGAGACAGTCCATTTGAACTGGGTTGGATGAGGTTGGATGAGACAGTCCATTTGACAGGTTGGATGAGACATCCCATTTAGACAGGTTAGATGAGACAGTTAATTTAGACAGGTTGGATGAGACACTTCATTTAGAGAGGTTAGATGAGACAGTCCATTTAGACAGGTTAGATGAGACACTTTACGTTAATACAGTTTTGACAGTCCATGACACAGTCCATTTAGACAGTTTTAGATGAGACAGTCCATTTAGACAGGTTGGATGAGACAGTCCATTTAGACAGGTTGAATGAGACAGTTCATTTGGACAGGTTGGATGAGACCTTCCATTTGGACAGGTTGAATGAGACAGTTCATTTAGACAGGTTGGATGACAGACATTCCAGGTTGGATGAGACAGTCCATTTAGACAGGTTGGATGAACCAGTCCATTTTGACAGGTTGAATGAGACAGTCCATTTAGACAGGTTGAGACAGTCCAGACAGAGTTTGAGACAGTCCATTTAGACAGGTTTGGATGACACAGTCAGTCCATTTAGACAGGTTAAATGAGATACGGTTAGATGATGGAACAGTCCATTTAGACAGGTTTGATGAAATGGACACAGGTTTTCCATTCGGACAGGTTGGATAGTTCATTTACAGTTCATTTGGACATGTTGGATTGAATGATGACACACAGTCATTTAAACAGGTTGAATGAGACAGTCCATTTAGACAGGTTTGATGAGACTGTTCATTTAGACAGGTTTGAGACACTTTGATAATACACGTTGAATGACACAGTCCATTTGGACAGGTTAGATGAGACAGTCCATTTAGATGAGACTGTTCATTTGGACAGGTTGGATGAGACAGTTCATTTGGACAGGTTGGATGAGACAGTTCATTTGGACAGGTTGGATGAGACAGTTCAGTTTGGACAGTCCATTTAGAATGACACAGTCCATTTAGACAGGTTGGATGAGACAGTTCATTTAGACAGGTTGGATGAGACAGTCATTTAGACAGGTTGAATGACACAGTCCATTTAGACAGGTTGGATGAGACAGTTCAGGTTGGATGAGACAGTTCATTTAGACAGGTTGGATGAGACAGTTCATTTGGACAGGTTGGATGAGACAGTTCATTTAGACAGGTTGGATGAGACAGTTCATTTAGACAGGTTGGATGAGACAGTCCATTTGGACAGGTTGAATAAGACATTCCATTTAAGACAGGTTGGACAGACATTCCATTTAGACAGGAGGACATTCCATTTTGGATGAGACAGTCCATTTACACAGGCTAGGTCAGACAGTTCATTTAGACAATGAGACAGTCCATTTAGACAGGTTGGATGAGACAGTTCATTTGGATGAGACAGTCCAGGTTGAATGGGACAGTTCATTTGAACAGGTTGGATGGGACAGTTTAACGAACAGGTTGGATGGGACAGTTCATTTAGACAGGTTGGATGGGACAGTTCATTTAGACAGGTTGGATGAGACAGTCCCATGGATTAGACAGGTTGGATGAGACATTCCATTTAGACAGGTTGGATGAGACAGTCCATTTAGACAGGTTGGATGAGACAGTCCATTTAGACAGGTTGGATGAGACAGTCCATTTAGACAGGTTAGAATGAGACAGATTCCATTTGGACAGGTTGACTGGAACCAGTCCATTTAGACAGGTTGGATGGGACAGTCCATTTAGACAGGTTGGATGAAACACTCCATTTGGACAGGTTGAATGAGACAGTTCATTTGGACAGGGTGGATTAAAAGACTGCATTTGGACAGGTTGAATGAGACAATCCATTTGGACAGGTTGAATGAGACAGTCCATTTAGACAGGTTGAATGAGACAGTCCATTTAGACAGGTTGAACGAGACAATCCATTTGGACAGGTTGAATGAGACAATCCATTTGGACAGGTTGAATGAGACAATACATTTAGACAGGTTGAATGAGACAATCCATTTGGACAGGTTGAATGAGACAGTTCATTTAGACAGGTTGAATGAGACAGTCCATTTAGACAGGTTGAATGAGACAGTCCATTTAGACAAGTTGAATGAGACAGTCCATTTAGACAGGTTGAATGAGACAGTTCGTTTAGACAGGTTGGATGAGACTACATTTGGACTGGTTGGATGAGACTACATTTAGACAGGTTGAATGAGACTACATTTAGACAGGTTGAATGAGACTACATTTAGACAGGTTGAATGAGACTACATTTAGACAGGTTGAATGAGACTACATTTAGACAGGTTGAATGAGACTACATTTGGACTGGTTGGATGAGACTACATTTAGACAGGTTGAATGAGACAGTCCATTTAGACAGGTTGAATGAGACTACATTTGGACTGGTTGGATGAGACTACATTTAGACAGGTTGAATGAGACTACATTTAGACAGGTTGAATGT
>JAXRKP010002036.1:70000-73586 GCA_037039925.1 Doris montereyensis
AAAACGTAGTGTTGTAAGCTTGTAGTCATGACACTGGTTCAATCTAAAATGTAGTGTTGTAATCTTGTAGTCATACACACTGGTTCAATCTAAAACGTAGTGTTGTAAGCTTGTAGTCACGAGACTGGTTCAAACTAAAACGTAGTGTTGTAAGCTTGTAGTCACGAGACTGGTTCAATCTAAAACGTAGTGTTGTAAGCTTGTAGTCACGACATTGGTTCAAACTAAAACGTTGTGTTGTAAGCTTGTAGTCATGACACTAGTTCAATCTAAAACGTGGTGTTGTAAGCTTGTAGTCACGACACTGGTTCAAACTAAAACGTAGTGTTGTAAGCTTGTAGTCATAACACTGGTTCAATCTAAAACGTAGTGCTGTAAGCTTGTAGTCACGACACTGGTTCAAACTAAAACGTAGTGTTGTAAGCTTGTAGTCATCTGGTTCAATCTAAAACGTAGTGTTGTAAGCTTGTAGTCACGACACTGGTTCAAACTAAAACGTAGTGCTGTAAGCTTGTAATCACGACACTGGTTCAAACTTCACTGTTGTGTTGTAAGCTTATAATCACGAGACTGGTTCAAACTTCACTGTTGTGTTGTAAGCTTGTAATCACGAGACTGGTTCAAACTTCACTGTTGTGTTGTAAGCTTGTAATCACGAGGACTGGTTCAAACTTCAATGTTGTGTTGTAAGCTTATAATCACGAGACTGGTTCAAACATCACTATTGTGTTGTAAGCTTATAATCACGAGACTGGTTCAAACATCACTGTTGTGTTGTAAGCTTATAATCACGAGACTGGTTCAAACTTCACTGTTGTGTTGTAAGTTTGTTAATGACGACGACACAAGTTCAAGCTAAATCATTGTGTTGCAATATTGTGATCACGACTCTACTGGTTCAAGCTCAACCGTTGTTGTTGTAAGCTTGTAATCACGACGACACTTCTTCAAACTAAACCGTTGTGTTGTAAGCTGGTAATCACAGACAACACAGATTCAAGCTAAATACGTTTTGTTGTGACCTTGTAGACATGACACTGGTTCAAACTAAACCGTTTTGTTGTGACCTTGTAGACACAACACTGGTTTAAACTAAACCCCTCTGTTGTTAGCTTGTATTATACCATGAGAATGTGTTCAAACTAAACCACTCTGTTGTTAGCTTGTAGTTATCATGAAATGTGTTTAAACTAAACCACTCTGTTGTTAGCTTGTGACTTACCATGAAATGTGTTTTAAACTAAACCACTCTGTTGTTAGCTTGTATTTACCATGAAATGTGTGTTTAAACTAAACCACTCTGTTGTTAGCTTGTATTTACCATGAAATGTGTTTAAACTAAACCACTCTGTTGTTAGCTTGTAGTTATCATGAAATGTGTTTAAACTAAACCACTCTGTTGTTAGCTTGTACTTACCATGAAATGTGTTTAAACTAAACCACTCTGTTGTTAGCTTGTATTTTACCATGAAATGTGTTTTAAACTAAACCACTCTGTTGTTAGCTTGTAGTTATCATGAAATGTGTTCAAACTAAGCCTTTGTGTTGTTAGCTTGTATTTACCATGAAATGTGTTCAAACTAAACTGTTGTGTTGTTAGCTTGTATTTATCATGAAATGTGTTCAAACTAAACCGTTGTGTTGTTAGCTTGTAGTTATCATGAAATGTGTTCAAACTAAACCTTTGTTAGCTTGCAGTTACCATGAAATGTGTTCAAACTAAACCTTTGTGTTGTTAGCTTGTAGTTATCATGAAATGTGTTCAAACTAAAACCACTCTTGTTGTTAGCTTGTATTTATCATGAAATGTGTTCAAACTAAACCACTCTGTTGTTAGCTTGTAGTTACCATGAATGTTCAAACTAAACAATTTCAGCTTTGTTACCATGAAATGTGTTCAAACTAAAACCTCTGTTGTTTTGTAGTTACCTTAAGAAATGTGTTCAAACTAAACCGTTGTGTTGTTAGCTTGTAGTTATCATGAAATGTGTTCAAACTAAACCGTTGTTGTATTTGAGTCTTTTGTCACAACGTTGCACTTTTTGAAAGTTATTTTACTCTTATTTCTCCTGTCGACTCAGGTGTGAATGAGTACCAGCTATAGGTAGAGACATGTCTTGGCATGTTTTTCATAGTACTAGTATGAAACGCTTAACAGGTTTGTACGTATGCTCCACCCACCCTCCTAGAGTTTGGAATGGAAGGAATATGAATGAAACTGTTGGGGAATGTACAGTCGTGAGCTTGCACCTATGGGGATACCGACTATAAAATTCCTTCAAAAACTCGTCTTTACACCCGACAATAATGTGTGTTAAGGCTTGGAGTTCATGTTGACATTTATTATGTGGTTGTTTATTGTAGGCAGCAACATCCATCGGCTTAACACTTCCTCCAGCAATGGATATCACTCGAGTTAATCGCAGATGTTATCAGGAAGCAGCAATCCTTCTTATTCTCTTGAATTCGCCACCTGTCGGTGTGCGAAATGTATTGGAGTCAACGATCTCTTGGGTACGCTGTTTTGCAACCGTTATCAAGCTGAAGGTTCCAATTCCTTAAAGTTTGCAACCGTTTTCAAGCTGGAAGGTTTCAATTCCTTAAAAGTTTGCAACCATTTTCAAGATGAAGGTTCTAATTCATTAACGATTACAACCATTTCAAGTTCAAGGTTTCAATTATTTAAGTTTACATGAAACCTAATGGTATGACGGATAACAACAGCGAAATATCGTTAAACAACTTAGATTGAGTTACCAAGTGGTGCAGGTGGCAAGGAGTGCTTAGACTGCCAGATTTTACATGGTAAAATCCTGTGATTCTATCCTGGCAATGCAATGTATGATATTGTGTTCCTAGACAAACGAAGGCATTGACCTCACATTGCCCATGGTTTGTCCAGGTCATAGTTTTAGCGACACTGGTTCAAACCCATTGCTGGCTGAGGTCATAGTTTTATAACACTAGTTCCAAACCCTTGGCTGGCCAAGGCCATAGTTTTAGTGATACTGGTTCAAACCCATGGCTGGCCCAGGTCATAGTTTTAGTGACACTGGTTCAAACCCTTGGTTGGCCCAGGTCATAGTTTTAGAGACACTGGTTCAAACTAATGACTGACCTGTGGATCATAGTTTTAGCGACACTGGTTCAAAAACCCATTGTTGTCAGAGGTCATAGTTTTAGTGATACTGGTTCAAACCCTTGGCTGGCCAAGGCCATAGTTTTAGTGATACTGGTTCAAACCCATGGCTGGCGGGTCTTAGTTTTAGGGAGACTGGTTCAAACTCATGGCTGGCCCAGGTCATAGTTTAGAGACACTGGTTCAAGCTCAGGACTGGCCCATGCTCATAGTTTTGAGACTGGTTCAAACACATTGCTGACCAAGTTCCATAGTTTTTAGTGATACTGGGTTCAAACCCATGGCTGGCCCAGGTCACTAGTTTTAGGCAGACTGGTTCAAAACTCATGGCTTGGCCCAGGTCATAGGTTTAGAGGACACTGGTCTCAAACTCAGGACTGGCCCATATCATAGTTTTTAGCGAGACTGGTTTCAAACACATTGCTGACCAAGTTCATAGTTTTAGTG
>JAXRKP010002037.1:2500-73570 GCA_037039925.1 Doris montereyensis
CCATGGATTGAATAAAGATCTTGCTTTTGTTGTTGTTGAGAGGTTGGAAGGTGTAGATCTAGATCTAGCCACTCAACTTGCCAATAAAAGGGCGGCTATTTTCAGTTTCACAGGAAACCACACATGTTTAGGAAGGACTCATTCTTGTCAATCCGGGCACATTAACTTATAACTATCACAATCCCTGACCACCCCACCGGCCCCCATCATGCTACCCTTCCTCACCCCCACCTTGCCCCCTCTCCCCCCATAGGAGCAAGGTTCTAAGGTCTGTCGGTTCCGCTTCTCTGGCACGCCATCCCAGAAAATGACACTATGCCCACCTATGGGAGTCCTTCCTGTAGATTTTATGTTCTGGTAACGGGGAGGGGAGGGGATTTCGGCATAATCACACTTTGGCACCGCCAGACAATATCGAACTTGAAAACGGTAAAATTTTACGATACTGCTTGTGATGTATCGCGGACACGACTGACTAAAAAAAAACACACAATGCACGACTACTCTCTCGCTGACTGATCATCGCAGAATAGTTGGGTAGGCTATTTTCACCGTAGTACGGTGAGGTGAAGTTTGGTAGGGTGTTTTCACAGAATTGTCACATTATTATATTGTTGCCTAGATGTTTTAGACCCTTAGATAACTTATAATACCTAAATTTTACATGTTGTGATATTTTGCCTTTCTATGTGTTTTACTTTTAAAATGCTGTTATTATTTACTTTTATATTTTATACGAATTATAGTGGAAGAATGAAAAGGAAACAGAAGCCTGAGAGGAATAGAGACGGATTAATAGTTGTCAAGTGCAAACAAAGTGGTGTGTGTGTGTGATATATATGCGTGTATGTGTGTATATATGTATTGTATTGTATGCCAATCAACTTTGGCAATAGTAAAATTCCTTTTAACGACGTTGTAAAAGACTTAGGGTGTTCATTGATTCAGATCTTTCCTTTAAAAGTCAAGTAAAAACATCATCAGAAAACTGTATATATATGATTTTGAACGGATTCTTTATAAAATACGACACTTATTGTCTAAAGTATCCATCCTCCTAGTGAATTCTCTTGTCTTGTCATATCTTGACTATTGCAATGCATTTTTGGCCAATATTTCAAAAGACACAATGAATTTCCTCCAGTCAAAGTTCTTTTCCGGCTTCTGATTGGCTGATACATACAGTGAAAATAGCCTCCAAAACTATTATCACCGAACGGTGATAATAGCCTGGTATGATATTTTCACCGCACGGTGAAAATAGTCACTCCGAATTAATAATGGCAGGTTTCACAAAAATGGGACCCAATGATAACTTGAACTCTTCAATTAATCTTTCTCAAAGTCTAATTGATGAATCTTCTTAACATTAACATTCGAAATAATGGTGAACATTTACAATAAAAGTAATTAAGATTTGATGCGTTAATAATCAATAAATATATTCACACTCAATTTCCCTTGATAGCTAATGTCCACCAAAAGAAATTTTAACAAAAAAAGATAGCCCTTGTTGAGTACAGCAATTTTTAATAGTAGTAACCTGTTTTGCAGTTCATTGATGCACATTGTAATTGATCATTGTGGGTCGACAGAATTGCTGGACATGTTCAGGTTCAAGCTGTTTGCATCAAATGGCATCCTAAGCTATGCAGTTAGTTGATAGTGCAATGAAATGCAAGCTGTAAATCATTTTTGAAAGCGATGTAAAGAATTTTTATAAAAATATATATGCCATCATGATGAATGAAAGTTAGAAATATAATGTCAATCAATCAGCCAGAGTCCGTCCTCTACGAGATGAAATGAAAAACTTGATTCCTTTTATAAAATTACTTCCATTTTATTTGAAAGATTTAGAATACCAGCAAGTTGGATTACTGGTCAAATGAAACTATTTTCTGGTAATAAAGCCGTTCCCATAATATAAGAGCAGCATTGCTTGTATTATAAAATTAAATGTGTTGATTAAAAAGTAGATTAAAAACAGGGATGGGGATCTTCCGGGTTTTCTCTGATTTTTTTGGCACTTTTAGCACCTCCATGTTTTTGTGTCTCATTTTATATACACACAAGCACCAGCCGTCCGGGAAAGCATACATACGGTCTTACTGTAATTAGGACGGATTTCCCAAACACAGAGAGAGAGAGTGAGTCACTGCAGTATCATTTATCACCGTTCAATGAGAGAGAGTCAGAGGAAGGAGATTGAAAACAGTAGTACTAGTGTATGCCTAGTAGTAGTGGTACCGATAGTAGGAGTAGCACATCTACAGACATTTAGGATTCAAGATTTCAAGTTTAATCGTCCGCTTTTTCGTTGTTGTGTTTTATAATTATGCATCATTTACTATTGCACACATTGCTTTTTACCCTTTTCAAGTCGGTTAAAGCCTAGGAAATCTCGGTACAGGAATAGCGGAGGCTGGCCGGCTAACTTTCGCGGAGGCCGATGGTCCCAATGCCACTCGCTCATATCTCATCGCTTGTCTTTGTCTCTACGCGGTCAGTGTGTAGTGTGTAATTAGCATGGCGTCAATTTTCAAATCGAGCTGAGCGTGGTTGTTTTCAAATTGATTATTAATATTATTATTATCAGTTACTCATTCACTCATATTAGATTATTATTATCATTATCATCACAGTTACTCATTCACTCATATTGATTGTTATTATTATTATCATTATCATCACAGTTACTCATTGGAGTGTTATTATTATCATTTGTGATTATCATCAGTTACTCATTGGAGTGTTATTATTAGATCTATCATGTATTTGTGATTATGACCAGGATTGTAAAATTTGAATTCAATCTAGATTAGATCTAGATATATCTAGATCTATCATATTATTATTGTGATTATTTTTTTTATTGAACATGCAAAATGGTTAGGAAGTGCAGTGTGTATGGCCGCAAGAGTGGCATGATAGTGATAAAAGTGGAGTAAAGAAATCGTTCTTTATGTTTCCCAAACATACGGTCAAGAGGTTGAAGTGGGTTAAAAGTAAAAGCTTTACCAAACACATTAGATTTCTCAGAGATCACCGAGAACATGATTGTGTGTTCTTTGCATTTTCCACCACATGTAAGAACAAGAAAATGTGGAACTCATGAGATTCCAATTGAGCCACCAACTAAAGTGAGTATCAAAGAGACTTCGTGTTGTGGAACTCATGAGATTCCAATTGAGCCACCAACTAAAGTGAGTATCAAAGAGACTTCGTGTTGTGGAACTCATGAGATTCCAATTGAGCCACCAACTAAAGTGAGCATCAAAGACTTCGTGTTGTGGAACTCATGAGATTCCAATTGAGCCACCAACTAAAGTGAGCATCAAAGACTTCGTGTTGTGGAACTCATGAGATTCCAACAACCAACTAAAGTGAGCATCAAAGACTTCGTGTTGTGGAACTCATGAGATTCCAATTGAGCAACCAACTAAAGTGAGCATCAAAGACTTCGTGTTGTGGAACTCATCAGACAATTCCTAGAGATGCGGTTCACAGGGGAAAACTTAAATATCCATGTGTGTGGAATTATATCATATGGATTTAGCCTTCATGCATTCATTTTTTTTACAATAAGCTCCTGGTAAATTATGTAGGACCAGGTATGTTGCTATCTTGGAGTTTTTTCTTGCCACATGCATGCTTGATATCTTTTTGAAAAAAATACTCTAATGGCCAACATTTTCTTTAAGAAGTTCTGCATCAATAACTGAAACAATCAGCATAGAAATTAGAAAAAAACAGAGGGCAACAGCCAAGCTTTCATTCTCATCAAGATAAAGTGAAACTAAAAAGAACGTTTTTGATTTCTCTCAACTGAACTTGTACCGTACAATGTTATCATGATCACCAGCCCTGATTCCTTATTATATATATATATATATATATTATATATAATACGTGTAATATATATTATAATATATTTTTTAGATAAAAAAAAGCGATTCCAGGCAGAGGGAAAATGTTGTTTGTTTGTTTTTAAACTTTCGGTAATATTTTGTATAGTTCAGATAGTTTAAAGTATGTTATGTGTCATTATTTCTTTTGACAATCATGTCAGTTCTTCCCTTATTCTTGTTTCTTACTTCAGTTATTTTGTTCTAATTAAACATAGGAATAATCTTTGTTTCTCTATTGATTGTTTATACTGACTCATCATATTATGCTTTTTTTTTCATGTCTATCACACACACACACGTTAAACACACACATGTACATACACATTTCTTGCTAACGTAGAATGATTGAAAGTCTCCATATTATTATTAGACTATCTAGACGTGTGTGGTAGAAATGTTGGGTTTTTTACTTTGATAAGATGAGCATTGGAAACACATGAATGAAATGTAAAAATAATTTGTTTTTCGGAAGAAATTATTATTATTTCTTACTACAATATTACTATGATCATGACTAATATTATATAATATTCTTTATGTTGCTGTTATTATTGTTGTTATTGCTACTATCATTATTATTCTACTGTCCATTTCATCAAATTGTTGTGATTTATACTGTATACCTAATAATATATTGTACTCCTTTTTTATAGTTACTTACTTTTTTAAATATTTTTTAATTTGTGTTTGTACATAGATCTAATTAACGTTTCCTCAGCGCCTTAGAGCTATGGATTGTGCGCTTTATAAATGTTTTATTACATTACATCACATGACATAGTGAACGAATGTCGGAGTAGGTTGTCTGTTGAATGTCCATTCATAATAATCTAATTGTACTAGCCTGCTATTATTAGTATTATGCGTATCTTGTGTGCCGGCAGTCTTCCGGAATAGAAATAGACGAGATGAGTGAGCGAATGGCAGAGTAGTTGTCTTTTGAAGTTGAATGTCTATTCATAGTAATCTAATTATACTACTTTTATTCGTGTATCTTGTGTGCCGGCAGTTTAAACATTAACTGTGTATAATCAGTATAGCTGACTGTTGAGAAAGATATATATATATATATATATATATAAAGAGAGAGAGAGAGAGAGGGTGGGGGAGAGAGAAGGCCAAATAACTACATTCTATGCTGCAATAATGCTAGTGCTGTGCTCTAGTACTAAGCAGCCGGCCGGCCTCCGCGAATCACCCGCGTTGACTCGCTGACAGTCCCGGTATAGGTAGTTTCAGGTTAAAGCCCATGCAGGCCGGGCACTTGTGCTCCATGCTTATAAGAAAGACGCAATCTCTCTCTCTCTCTCTCTCTCTCTCTCTCTCTCTCTCTCTCTCTCTCTCTCTCTCTCTCTCTCTCTCTCTCTCTCTCTCTCTCTTTCTCTCTCTCTCTCTCTCTCTCTCTCTCTCTCTCTCTCTCTCTCTCATACACACACACACACACACAAACACATGCTCACACAGAATGTACAATACAATATTACTTTACAGCATCCTGACCAACGCAGGCACCTGTAATATTGTGTTTATATTATATGTGGGCTACATACAATACTACACTGGGCTATAATAATACATTGAGTATTAAATTTTTGTTTTCAAGGGCGCTGCATGTTATTACTTTACGGCTAGTCACATGCACTTGGTGGAAAGTTTCGGGCTTGACTTGAACTAATGAAGTAAAGTTACTTTGATTTGAGTTTTTCTTTTAATATCTGAGACTGAAGTCCTTTTCCTCTTTTATGTCATCTTTAATCTTTTTGTTTTCTCTCACCTGAGATTAATGCATCATGTAAAAGGGGGTCAAATTAAATATATAACAAACAAAACAAGTCCAACTGACATCCACGCCTTTACCAATCACGCCCGTAAAGGGATATTACTCACACGTGTTGACATTTTTAAAAAAATACTGTTTTTTAACTTGGATTCAGATTCGTCATTCCAAGAGTGGCAGGTCTGCACCTATTAGTATTGCATTATAGGTAGCCATTGTTGAGATAAATACAGAGAGGGGGGGAAGGGGGGCGTACTTGAAGAGAACATTAGGGAATATTGTAGTTGTAGTAAAATATTCTGGATGGAAGTAAAGGGAGTGCAGAGTAATAAAAGAGACAAAGAAAATGAGTTAGAAAACATGAAAAATATGATGGACATTAGTGACTGCGATAAAAGAGGATGTAGAATGTTTGGTGAGAAGAGGTGGGTTTGAATGTAAATAAATGAAGATAAAAACGAAAAGAAGAGATAATTCACTGGTTTTCGTCTGTTCTTGGGTTGTTTTTTTTATTATTGGGTTTTTGTGTGTGTTTGAGTAATTATTTGGTTAGAGCCTACCAGGGGGCAAGCCTTTTAATGACTGCTATGTGATCTGTAACTTGCACAACATGCACAGAGCACCTGTGAAATTTTGACTCATGTTTTATAGAATCAAAGGATGAAGTCTGCAAGACTATAAATAATGGCTTGAAATACTATTGAAAAATAAACCCAGAATTTTAATATATATTAAAAAGTAGGCATCAGGTTTTTTTATATTGCAGCTCTTTTCTTTATATTTCTTGCATATGTATTTAAATGTAATCCTCTTACGTAATGCTATTTTGAAATTATAAAGGGGGCGATAAAGTTCAGAGTTTGTCCCCATCTCTGTAAAAAGGAAGTGTGGGAATTATGAGGAAATGCTTTGTTTCACTTTTCTTGAGCTCATGACTTAATTCATTTTTTTTATAAAAATGCAATTTTTATGTTGATCGCTGTGTAAAAGTTTCAAAAACTAAATCAACTATTTAATATTTGGCAGGAGAAGGAGAAAACGTCTTGGATGACATTCTAGATGACTGTCACGATGATTTTTCTGCTGAAATGAGTGAAGATGCAGGTAAATTTACCGTTTGATTGAATTTCATGTTTACGTTATATTTCTTTAATTAATTAATTTCCTTGACTTTAATCCAGGGAGCTACTTTTGCTTTTCTTTTTGGTCTTTTTTTGCCTGAGACGATAATTTTACACTGTTGTGTCACTTTGTAATAGCATTAGTATTTTTACTATTTGTATTGGTTATTTTTGTAGTTTTACAATGTCTTACCATAAATGTCTTTATCGTGATTACTATTGCTATTATTCCCTCATTTTTAGAAAATAGTACGAGAAACCTTCTGTCAAGACCGCACAGTCAACGTTCTGTCAAAAGACCACATGCTGAAATGAGTTTAAATGTGGCTTCACATACCAAAGTAGCCAAAATGTCACAGTCTTCTAATGATAAAGAAAATGATGCACTATTGGGTAAAACATGTTTCACTCACGTTCTCAAGTGTATGTCTTACCTTTATCTTACAATTTTCCTAAGTTTGTTTTGAGCTTTTCCTCTATCTTACTACTGTTCATATATTTTATTGAAAACAAAGCAAAATTTATATACGATACTGTACTAGTTGATCATTTCTTCCTTTATTTTCATCAACATTTATACTTACACAAATTTTATGACAATACCTTGTTATTGTTGGCATCTAATGGGACTTAAGATAAAATCTTTCCTTTGAACTGTTGCATTCTACTGAATTTTATGGACTGGGCCTGTACAATGTCAAATATTTTGGGAACATTATTGTTATGGTTTGATTTTATTTCAGACCAAGAATCTGATGAAGACGAGGAAGATGAAGACGATGAGGAGGATGAAGACGAGGAAGATGATGATGAAGATGACGAGGAGGATGAGGATGAAGAAGAAGAAGAAGAAGACGATGAAGAAGAAGAAGAAGAAGATGAGGAGGAGGATGAGGAAGAGGATTATGAAGCTGCTGAAGCACAGAGTGATGATAATGCAGGTCATGAAGAAGATGACAAAAAGAATGAATCAAGTGGTATTTATATCCTTATTATCAATGTCATAACTTATTATTGTAATAAAAGATAATTTTTATTCCAGCTGTTGCGTGTTTGTATGTTCACAGTTCACATAATTCTTAGCCCTCTTTAATTTTGCATAATGATGTATTTTAGGCCTTTTTCATGAACAGATTTTAAGCATCCTTATGATATCAGATAATGATTAAAAGTCAAGAATCTTTCTTCAATTTTGCTTTAAGCTTTTTTTTTATGTATGTGTTGCAGAAGAGCTTTTTTTAATGATAAGATGGTGGAAATATTTTGCCACACAAGTGATTTGTGTATACGATTTGATTAAACAGAATTTCGTATGATTTTCTATCTTTTTTTTGTCATCAGCTCAACATTCTCAGAGAGGTATTTCACCAATTGAATGGGACAGAAAAAGTGAAACCAATAAAGGTCATGCAGAAGAAGAATCTGATAGAGGCGAGTCAGATAGAGGTGGCTCGGTGGATGAAAACAGAGAATGGGCATCCAGTAGGGAAGACGAAAGAGGTCTGTTTGCATTTTTTGGCGATCTTCATGAAATTAAATTTTCTGCAATCTTTCCTCCTGTGTTTTTAGCGTTTCATGATGTAACGATTTTCCTGCAATGTGTTATCAAGTAGGAAGCATAAAAAGCCCACCAGCTTTGTGCATGATTTTCATTCTATTTGATATTTTTGTTATTTCTTTCTTTATCAGTTCCCATTCTACCCTCCGGTGTATGGGTTTAGATGTTTCTCTTACAACAGAGACTGTGATAAGAACACATAAAATTGATACATCAACAGTAATACAGAATGAGTTGGCTTGCTTAAGTTTTCTCATTTATTTTTTTTAAATTTTATCTCAAAGAACTTTTGTTTGATGTGGTGTCCCATTGCTAAGTAGGTGAAATGGGGAAAAGCTCTATAGCTTTTTAAAGATTAGATAATATCTTTGTCTCTTTGAAAATTTCCTTTTATGTTAAGCAATGTAGTGTTGACATTAATGTGTTATTAGAATTAAATTGTCCATCATGTTTTTCATTTATTGACCGTCCACTTAGCAAGCCCTGTAGACATTGACATCATGATATATCATTCTATATTCATTTCAGGATTCATGTCGAAATTAAAATATCTGATGAGAGGAGCTCGATTCTTTTTGGTCAAAAGTAACAATTATGAAAATGTGGCATTGGCTAAAGCCAAGGGTGTTTGGTCAACTCCACCTCAGAATGAAGCCAGGTTTAATCAGGCTTTCAAGGTAATATTTTACACACAAACAGAAAATAATTTATGTTGACATTTATTCAATTAATTTATCTAAAATATTAATATTCAGTGTTTTTAATCTTTCAGGAGTCTCTATACGATCTTAAGAATGTCTATTTTGTTCATTTGTCCAAATACCAAAATCCTACAAGATGTACAGAAGCTGAAAGTAATTATTTTAAAGGGGGAGGGGTGTCCTGGACTGAACATATGTCGGTTTTTCTGCCGCTTCTGGTTGCCATGAAAACGGTGGCCATTTTGCCATTAAATTTCATCAAGTTCAATATCGACAGGCTTTTTCATTTTTCAACAAATTTCTTTCAAACTTGGCACACACCTTATTTGATACAATATCTAAATTTGATCAGATTAGATTTTTGTTTTTTACTGGTAAGTTTTTTTATGAATGTTTGAAAATAGCATGAGAACAACCAAAAATATACAAAATTATTGTACAAAAATCATTTTTTTTCCAAACTATAATACATATAAAAAAAGCATCTGATCATTTCTTAGTTTTTCCCCATTCATCATTTATACCAAATTTCATGAAGATACGTTGAGAAATAAAAAAGTAGATAGGAAATAATGAACAAAAATGGACATTTTGAGAAAATCGTATTTTTCTTTTATTTTCTGTCATTTGAACTTATTTTTCTCCCATAAACCTAAGAAAAAGAGTAGAATTATACTTTGAAACATCATAAAACCTTGAGAGGCTCTCAACTCCTTCTTATTGACACTGTTTCAAGTGCACCAGCACTTTTTTACTCGTTTTGAGATGGTGCCTTTTGATAATTGGTGTGCGGAATATGTTCCATACTTTCCGACGGATCTAAGGCAATATTCATAATAGATCATCAAATAAGTTTGTTTTGGATAGCGTTTATTGTGATGATCAAAATAGGTACCAACTTGCCATACTTATAATAATATTTCTGGCTTTTATCGTATAATAGCTGTGTTGAAAGATAGGTCTGTATTGTTTCTAAAACAAATTGTATGAATTCAAAGAAGCGATACTAAGCTTCTTTTATGATATCACTGTGACGGAATGACCTGCTCTATCCACTAGTATGATAGACTAGATTTGTCCCATTTTTGGCAAAAATGGCATATCCCCCCCCCCCCCCCCCTCAAAGATTTGTTTTTTCATTTTCCACATAGTTTCTCATGTGTGAGCAGATCATACAAATGTTTTTTTAGTATTTACAGTCCTCTACTTTCTTACACTGTAGTTCAGATATTAACTTGCTTATACTCTTTACCATTGCTTTCTTTCTTTAGGAATGTGAAAACGTAATCCTGATTTTTTCCGTCAAAGAAAGTGGCAAATTTCAAGGTTGGTTAATATTGTGGCTATTACACATTTTGATCCTCCCATATCTCTAAATGTCACTTGAGTACTTATAAAAGACTGAAACTGTTACGATTATTCTGGTGATGTAAATTTTGAGACAAACCCTTTTTTTTTTAGATATTTATTTATTTAAAGGAGACTTCATAAGTCTTTAGTGAGTACAATTTCTCCTAAAATCATTTCTTTTATGAGAGTTTTGTTTTGCTTCATGAGTTTTTCATGAGTCTCAGTAAATAATGCAAGATCTGATTTTATTTGTACAAGGATATATTAATCTTTAATATGCAACAATTTCAAAAAAAAATCAATCGCAAAATAAAAATTTTAAAGATAAAAGAGATATTGGAGAATATCAGTCCAATAATATTCTTACAGATTTAGAGGAAACAATTGATTTTCTCTCTTTTATGTGAGTGTAATAAGTAATAAAAACAAAATCTAGATAAATTCAATTAACATAACATAATGACCTGTAGCGCCATCCATGTATATGACTAGGGTTGCAAATGACAAATGTTACAACCTTTACACAAGATCCTATGGTATTTGTTGGGCCTTCCCAAAACTGTTACCCTTTGGTATAATACAATGTTCTTGTGGCCCAAAATCTCATTTTGTTATTTGATGATGAATGAGAGACTTAGTCTGTTACCAGCTTATCACCATTGCACAAATAAAATCAGTGCATGAAATCAAATTGACCCGTTGACTTGCAATTTTCTGTATTTCAACACGCTCATTTGTTTTATTGTGTTGAAAAGCGAACATGATTTTTCTTAAATTTGTATATTATTGTCAGAGTTATTATTCAGGAATTAAGAAAAAAAAGTTTATGTGTCTTTTTTAAAGCCATAAAACCATGTATTTAGTTCTTTTTGTTGTTTTGAGTAGAAAATTAGGAGTACATTCCATTCTCAGTTGTATTGTTAATGTATCACTGTCTGTTGAGATACATTATCTTATCATCTACTTCTATAGTTGGTTAGATTCATCATGTAAACAGTACCTGTATCAAAACTATAAATAATTCTTTATGGTCTTTTAATCCATTTCAATTTCATTTGTGAGATCCTATCATACAACTTTAACAGATTTAAATAATAACACTCAATGATTTTAAATTTTCAGGTTATGCAAGGTTAGCAGATGAGTCCACAAAGGATCATCCTCCCATCAAATGGGTGCTGCCACCTGGTCTCACGCAAAGGGCTCTGAGTGGTGTTTTCAAATTAGACTGGGTAACAAGGTAGTCACACCTTTTTGGATCTCTTTTTGAACTCGCTCCCCTGCATTCATTTTTCTTTCTTTTTTTGTCTTTTTTTACCTTTTGAAATTTTTTTGTTTTTAAGAATAGAATTGTATCTTTGTGATAGTTTACAAAGGATGATTGGTGTCTGGTGCGAAATATTATTGTAAATGACACAATCTGAAGTTAAAAGCAATTTTTTTGGCCTTTTAAAACATAGGATCATGACATTGAACATTCTTTAGATATTTGATGTTTCTTCACCTTTGCCACTTTGAACGTTTTATTTTGAAGGGGAGGGGGAATAATATAATGCAGCTTGGTGCCTTTAAAGCAAAATTTTACCCTCTCTTTTCGATATGACTTCAAAATTGTTTTTCGTAACATGTCCACAGGCGTGAACTTGAATTCACAAAGACAAATCATCTCTTTAACCTGTGGAATGACAACAAGAGGGTTAAAATTGGACGTGATGGACAGGCATGTAGAGTTTTTATTTGGTTTAAATTAATCAATTCCTTTTTTTATGTAGAAAAACAAAAGCAGGAAAAAGTGTAATCCTTTATAATTGTTTACCAAATAATCCAATGAATTTAACAAAGCCTCATTGTAAGACAATTGATGCATTGTTACTATTGTGTAAGAACCAAAATAAGTTAAATTGTAGATTGTTTCTGTAACATGTAATGTGGAAGATTGCACTATTTTATTGTAAATTCATACCTATTCTTTTTGTTTTGTTCTTGAACTATCAATATGATTAACAAACCAGACTAAATTACTGAATAAGACCGTAATCAGATTATGCTTTGCTCTCTTTATTTCAAATCTACTTTCTTTGATTTTGCAGGAGATTGAACCTAGGTGTGGAGAAAGTTTATGTAAATTATTTCCCATTGACGAGGGCCAAGACATATCCGACATCGTTCGCAGCAAGAAAAGCTCATGTGCGTGTAGAACGCAGTGCACAGGACCGTGGGCAGCGCCTCCTTTCATCCCGACGAATGGGTCCTGGAATGGGCCCTGAATTTCCAAGGTTAGGAGGCTGATGTGAAGCAGTTGTTTCTCTTCAAAGGTTTACATGATCGTAAACAAAATGTGGGCACTTGAAAGAAATTCTTTGCACGGGATCAGACGTAATGTCTATGAGATTTTACATAAAAGCTTCTTGTGTCTAGCTGCTTTGAGTACCTTGATGTTACACTTTTCGTACATATTTTAATTATGTGTGGAAAGGACTGAAGAAAAAAGAAAAACAGAGCAAAAGTTGAAATGAAATAATAAGAAATAACTTAAACATCTTTTTATTTCTTTTTTTTGTTTTGTTTGAAGAGGAATAAATATATACATTTATTGAGTCTTATAAACCAAAATTAAAGAGGGGGACGTATTTTTATAATAGTCTCAACAGTAAACATCCTTTAAGAAATTTCACAAATGTATAATAACGATAAATGCACAAGTTATTTTTCACAATTTAGAATTTGGACAATTCTGATAGTGTAAAGACTGTTGGTGTGTCTAGCCTTATGCTCAGGACTGTCGTGGAGGAAGGAGTGGACTCAGCTTAAGTGTCTCAACACCTAGCCGTAAAGATGTTTCAGGCTTCAATAAGTTAATATCAGCGATACCCCGAGAATCTCTGCCCAGAAAGTGCAGTGTCAAATATTGACGTGCCCAAGAAGTTTCTCATAACAGAGCAGCCCGTGAAATGTCAAGAAGTATTTATTCCTATAAGTATACAGAGTATTTAAAGCAGATGATAGAATATTTAAAAAGATTAGAGAAAAGAAAAAGAAATATTCCCTAGAAATAAACTCAGCTGTTTTGTGGTATTATTAAGATTTCTGTGTGAACATAGCAAAATGTCGTATTGTGGACAATATCTGTGATGATGTGCAAACGCTGTGGGACTTCTTTCCAAGGACTTCTATGTTTTATTCAGTAAATCTCTTACTGGATTCGGAAGTGAATTTGGGATGAGGCAGGACTAGAAAAATAGTTTTGCTAAAAAAAAATAGGGGTTCTGCTTCAGCTAGGTTGGGATAAGTTCCTTATTTGTGTGTTTACGGACAGTTAAAAGGAGTTCTTCCTTTAACCTCCGATTGAAAGAAAATAAACATTTAGTAAACCAAGCTCAGCAAATTCATAAGTATCGAAGATGTATCGATTCACGGACCAGATTTTTATAAGTCAATGGACGAGGTAATCCGCTGTTGGAAAGGTAAATTGGACTTTGTTATCTCTGAATGGGTGATTGTAAATTCACTGATGAGGACTTGCTCCTATTCCACCTGAAATGGAGTATTTTCAAGTGCTTGCTGAGTAGATGGTATGTTGTCGATCACCTGTTTACTTTGCTTTGTTGCCTTTTGTATGTGTGCGCGCGTGTGTGCTGTATGTAATGAATCTGTTTCTTGTGTGTGTCACATTGTAATGCCATGTTGTATGTTTCAGCATTATTTTTTTGTTACTTTATACATGTATGTGTGTGTGTTTGTATGTATGTGTCTGTTTCACTTGTTATTGTCTGTTTATATTTAAACTTATCATTTTACTTAAATCTATGAAGGTTTGGTCACTGGTGCCTTAAATTTAAGACAGCACATCTTGCTTGTTTCTTCAGCATAAATTTAATTTCAATCTCTTTGTTGTCTGGTTTCCTCTTTAGATACATTAATTTCATTGTTGACTGACTCCTACTGGTAGGGTCCCCTTCCCCTTGCATTTATCTATCATTTTACTAAATCATTGTTGACCGATTTTGTTGGTAGGTTCTTCTTTTTCATAATATTCATCTGTCTATCATCTTACTCAATCTCCTATATTGTTGTAACTGTCTATCACTTAATCTCCAAATACACATACATTGAATTACGTACTGTTTACCGTCTCTGTTGATATCGTGTTCCTCCCAACTTTCATGCTTACTCTTTCTCTTGCTCTATCAACCAAATTGCATTTCGTTGTTGGCAGACTCTATTATTAGTATTTTCTTATCTCTTTTATGCCGTCACATCTGTTAAATGTCTGTCAACTTACTATTTATCTCCTAAATAATACATTTCACTGTTGGCTGGCTATATTGGTAAGTTCCTTTTCTCTTTCATACCATTGTACCTGTCTATCAATTGCATCTTATTCATTGTACCTGTCTATCAATTTCATCTCTATACCATTGCACCTGTCTATGAATTTCATAATACCATCGTATCTGCCTATCAATTTCATCTTATTATGTCTCCTGGGACCCAACATTATCGGCCGACTCACTTGAAATGTTCTTTTTCTCTTTCATACAGTTGCATCTGTCTATCATCGCCTTATGTATCTTCTGTTCATTTCATTGTTCACAGACTTTAGTGATGAATTCCTCCTTTCTTTCATTCTGTTGCGTGAACTGGCCATCATCTTACAAATTAAACTTTTCTTTCCTTTCACATTCATTTGTCTCTTATCTTTCCGCTTAATTCACCCTGGGATCATTGCATAATGGTGGACTAAATCTGCTGTACAGCATTGCTGATTGACTCTTAATATATTTACCACTTCTACTAGGTTCCCATTCACTTAGGGGTCTCCATAGTCCAGAGACAAGGTGTCAGTCTTTCAACCAAAAGGAGGGTTCAAGCCCCGTAGGTTGAAGGTTTTCATGAGTTTTTAAAATGAAATCTACCCTCATGGTCGAGGTAGGTGGATCGAAACCTAGTTCCCTAGGAGATGGGTGATAAAAGGAGGTCCCATATATACACAACACACTACACATGAAAGATTCCTTGGCTTGGCTGTTTACAAGGCAGTCCTGGCAAAATTAAAAATCCTACTCTAGTAGTAGTGTCGTGTGGCTACATCTCTAGATTGAAGCGGTCAATCCATTGTTTGACTTCTTCACCGCACTTTATGACTGTTTTTGAAACCTTCAGGTAGTCTTCTTGCAGGGCATAGCAGAACCATGAGGGTGTATTGTTAGATACTTTTGAGTCAATTCGTTATTCCAAAAAGAAAAGGGAGAAATACATGGAAACATGTACCTAGTATTAAAAAAATAGATGTTGCGTGTGACTGTGTGCACTTTAAAAAATCTAGAATGCATGTGGGGGTTTTGTTTTGAAATTTCACCTTTTTTATATCGATAGTGGTAGCATTCTCATCATCATCATGCCCTGTTACCCCTAATGGGACATGTATCATCAACAAGAGCTCTCCAGTGATCCCTGCCTTGGGCCATCTTTTAAACCTCTCTCCAATTCTCTCCGCTATGTGTTCTCTGGTCTTCCCTCTCTCTGGTACTTTGCAGGTTCTTCCTTAGCACTTCCTGTGTGATATTTGTTAGTGGCCTTCTCAAGGTATGTCCCATTCCACTCAGTGGCTTCTCATGAATGCCCCTGGGGAGCATCTTCCTCTCCCAAGATAGGTGATTGTTTTTGTTCTCTTGTTGATAATTTTGTAGCATTGTTTGTTTTTATGGGACTTGGTTTGGTGGCCCTATGCCCAACCCCCAAACCTAGAAGGACAGGATTTTATTAAGAGATTTTGTCCTAGAAAAGTTGCTTTCCTATGCTTGCGAGTCTTGTCTGCCCATGGTTTGAAATCAGCTTTGCTTCTCATAGACTAGACCAAGGCTTACTAGCTCCATTTACCCGCTAGTCATGTCAATAGGCCTTTACGGTATTTTATTAGGACTGAATTCTCATTGAATAGTCCCAGCTTTCCCTCGATGACTAGCGCAAGCTTGTCTGTGGCTGCTTATAGAACGAAACTCAGCAAATGCTCTTAAAACGTCTTTCAAAGTGCTACATTCGTAATTTATTATAGAAAAAATTGTTTTATGATTAGTTATATATTAGACTCATTTAGTCTCAGCAATGGAGGGAACAAAGTCTTACAATATTTTGCTGTTTCTTTCACAATCCCATGCTTGTGAATTCTATCTACCCATGGCTTGGAATCAAATAGAACTTTCCTTTCTAGCTCTGTCTTAGATCTCTGTCTCTCTCTCCCCATGGTCCTACTCCTTCTGTGGGTGGTTGGAAGATGAACGCTGGTAGAGGTCCTTCATTATTCATTGCTGTAGTGTAGGATGTCTTTGTCTCATTATTCATTGCTGTAGTGTAGGATGTCTTTGTCTCATTCATTGCTGTAGTGTAGGATATCATTGTCTCATTATTCATTGCTGTAGTGTAGGATATCTTTGTCTCATTATTCATTGCTATAGTGTAGGACATCTTTGTCTCATTATTCATTAGTGTAGTGTAGGATGTCTTTGTCTCATTATTCATCGCTGTAGTGTAGGATATCTTTGTCTTATTATTCATTAGTGTAGTGTAGGATATATTTGTCTCATTCTTCATTAGTGTAGTGTAGGATGTCTTTGTCTCATTATTCATTGCTGTAGTGTAGGATATCTTTGTCTCATTATTCATTGCTATAGTGTAGGATGTCTTTGTCTCATTATTCATTGCTAATGTGTAGGATATCTTTGTCTCATTATTCATTGCTGTAGTGTAGGATATATTTGTCTCATTATTCATTGCTGTAGTGTAGGATATATTTGTCTCATTATTCATTGCTATAGTGTAGGACGTCTTTGTCTCATTATTCATTGCTGTAGTATAAAATGTCTTTGTCTCATTATTCATTGGTGTAGTGTAGGATGTCTTTGTCACATTAAGTATTGCTGTAGTGTAGGATGTCTTTGTCTCATTATTCATTGCTGTAGTGTAGGATGTCTTTGTCTCATTATTCATTGCTGTAGTGTAGAATGTCTTTGTCTCATTATTCATTGCTGTAGTGTAGAATATCTTTGTTTCATTCATTGCTGTAGTGTAAGATGTCTTTGTCTCATTATTCATTGCTATTGTGTAGAATGTCTTTGTCTCATTATTCAGTGCTATAGTGTAGATGTCTTTGTCTCATTATTCATTGCTACAGTGTAGGATGTCTTTTCATTCTCATTATTCATTCCTATACTGTAGGATGTCTTTGTCTAATTGTTCATTGCTATAGTGTAGGGTGTCTTTGTCTCATTGTTCATTGCTACAGTGTAGGATGTCTTTGTCTCATTATTCATTGCTACAGTGTAGGATGTCTTTGTCTCATTGTTCATTGCTACAGAGTAGGATGTCTTTGTCTCATTGTTCATTGCTACAGTGTAGGATGTCTTTGTCTCATTGTTCATTGCTGTAGTGTTGGATGTCTTTGTCTCATTATTCAATGCTACAATGTAGGATGTCTTTGTCTAATTATTCATTGCTACAGTGTAGGATGTCTTTGTCTCATTGTTCATTGCTGCAGTGTAGGATGTCTTTGTCTCATTGTTCATTGCTACAGTGTAGGATGTCTTTGTCTCATTATTCATTGCTACAGTGTAGGACGTCTTTGTCTCATTATTCATTGCTGTAGTATAGAATGTCTTTGTCTCATTATTCATTGGTGTAGTGTAGGATGTCTTTGTCTCATTATTCATTGCTGTAGTGTAGAATGTCTTTGTCTCATTCATTGTGTAGAATATTGTAGTGTAAGATGTCTTTGTCTCATTATTCATTGCTATAGTGTAGATGTCTTTGTCTCATTATTCATTGCTACAGTGTAGGATGTCTTTGTCTCATTATTTATTGCTACAGTGTAGGATGTCTTTGTCTCATTATTCATTCCTATACTGTAGGATGTCTTTGTTTAATTGTTCATTGCTATAGTGTAGGGTGTCTTTGTCTCATTGTTCATTGCTACAGTGTAGGATGTCTTTGTCTGATTAATCATTGCTACAGCGTAGGATGTCTTTGTCTCATTGTTCATTGCTACAGTGTAGGATGTCTTTGTCTCATTGTTCATTGCTGTAGTGTTGGATGTCTTTGTCTCATTATTCAATGCTACAATGTAGGATGTCTTTGTCTCATTATTCAATGCTACAGTGTAGGATGTCTTTGTCTAATTTTTCATTGCTACACTGTAGGATGTCTTTGTCTCATTGTTCATTGCTACAGTGTAGGATGTCTTTGTCTCATTATTCATTGCTGTAGTGTGGGATGTCTTTGTCTCATTATTCATTGCTACAGTGTAGGATGTCTTTGTCTCATTATTCATTGGTGTAGTGTAGGATGTCTTTGTCACATTAATTATTGCTGTAGTGTAGGATGTCTTTGTCTCATTATTCATTGGTGTAGTGTAGGATGTCTTTGTCTCATTATTCAATGCTACAATGTAGGATGTCTTTGTCTCATTATTCATTGCTACAGTGTAGGATGTTTTTGTCTCATTATTCATTGCTACAGTGTAGGATGTCTTTGTCTCATCTTTTTTATTCATTGCTATAGTGTAGGACGTCTTTGTCTCATTGTTCATTGCTGTAGTGTAGGATGTCTTTGTCTTATTGTTCATTGATACAGTGTAGGATGTCTGTCTCATTATTCATTGCTACAGTGTAGGATGTCTTTGTCTCATTGCTACAGTGTAGAACGTCTTTGTCTCATTGTTCATTGCCACAGTCTAGGATGTCTTTGTCCCATTATTCATCGCTACAGTGTAGGTTATCTTTGTCTCATTGTTCATTACTATAATGTGTACGCTGTTTTTGTCTCATTGTTCATTGCTACAGTGTAGGATGTCTTTGTCTCATTGTTCATTGCTGTAGTGTTGGATGTCTTTGTCTCATTATTCAATGCTACAATGTAGGATGTCTTTGTCTCATTCATTGCTATAGTGTAGGATGTCTTTGTCCCATTATTCATCGCTACAGTGTAGGTTATCTTTGTCTCATTATTCCTTGCTATAGTGTAGAATGTTTTTGTCTCATTTTTCATTGCTGTAGTGTACGCTGTCTTTGTCTCATTGTTCATTACTATAATGTGTACATGTCTTTGTCTCATTATTCAATGGTGTAGTGTAGGATGTCTTTGTTCATTCATTGCTGTAGTGTACGCTGTCTTTGTCTCATTATTCCTTGCTATAGTGTAGAATGTCTTTGTCTCATTCATTGCTGTAGTGTACGCTGTCTTTGTCTCATTATTCATTGCTATACTGTAGGATGTCTTTGTCTCATTCATTGCTGTAGTGTACGCTGTCTTTGTCTCATTATTCATTGCTGTAGTGTACGCTGTCTTTGTCTCATTCATTGCTATAGCGTAGGATGTCTTTGTCTCATTCATTGCTATAGTGTAGGATGTCTTTGTCTCATTCATTGCTATAGTGTAGGATGTCTTTGTCTCATTATTCATTGCTGTAGTGTACGCTGTCTTTGTCTCATTCATTGCTATAGTGTAGGATGTCTTTGTCTCATTCATTGCTATAGTGTAGGATGTCTTTGTCTCATTATTCATTGCTGTAGTGTACGCTGTCTTTGTCTCATTCATTGCTATAGTGTAGGATGTCTTTGTCTCTTTCATTGCTATAGTGTAGGATGTCTTTGTCTCATTATTCATTGCTATAGTGTAGGATGTCTTTGTCTCATTATTCATTGCTATAGTGTAGGATGTCTTTGTCTCATTGTTCATTGCTATAGTGTAGGATGTCTTTGTTTCATTATTCATTGCTGTAGTGTGGGATGTCTTTGTCTCATTATTCATTGCTACAGTGTAGGATGTCTTTGTCTCATTATTCATTGCTACAGTGTAGGATGTCTTTGTCTCATTATTCATTGCTATAGTGTAAGATGTCTTTGTCTTATTGTTCATTGCTATAGTGTATGATGTCTTCATCTCATTCATTGCTATAGTGTATGATGTCTTTGTCTCAATATTCATTGCTATAGTGTAGGATGTCTTTGTCTCATTGTTCATTGCTATAGTGTAGGATGTCTTTGTTTCATTATTCATTGCTGTAGTGTGGGATGTCTTTGTCTCATTATTCATTGCTACAGTGTAGGATGTCTTTGTCTCATTATTCATTGCTACAGTGTAGGATGTCTTTGTCTCATTATTCATTGCTATAGTGTAAGATGTCTTTGTCTCATTGTTCATTGCTATAGTGTATGATGTCTTTGTCTCATTCATTGCTATAGTGTATGATGTCTTTGTCTCATTATTCATTGCTATAGTGTAGGATGTCTTTGTCTCATTGTTCATTGCTATAGTGTAGGATGTCTTTGTCTCATTATTCATTGCTGTAGTGCAAGATGTCTTTGTCTCATTATTCATTGCTGTAGTGTAAGATGTCTTTGTCTCATTATTCATTGCTACAGTGTAGGATGTCTTTGTCTCATTATTCATTGCTGCAGTGTAGGATGTCTTTGTCTAATTATTCATTGCTACTGTGTAGGATGTCTTTGTCTCATTGTTCATTGCTGAGTGTAGGATGTCTTTGTATAATTATTCATTGCTACAGTGTAGGATGTCTTTGTCTCATTGTTCATTGCTATAGTGTAGGATGTTTTTGTCTCATTTTTCATTGCTGTAATGTAGAGTGTCTTTGTCTCATTATTTGCGGGTGGTTGCCAGTGGCTGATAGGTCCTAGTACTTTCCATTCTTGCTGTTTCCTTTTAATTCACAGTGACATCATCACAATGGTGGATAGGGTAAATTTCAATGGAACAAACTAAAGTCATTATTACATTATTCTCATTTTGTCTCATTCATTACTCATTACTCTAGTTTAGTGTCTTTGTCTTATTCATTACTCATTACTGTAGTGCAGGGTGTCTTTGTCTCATTCATTACTCATTGCTGTAGAGTAGGGTGTCTTTGTCTCATTCATTACACATTACTGTAGTATAGGGTGTATTTGTCTTATTCACTACTCATTGCTGTAGTTGAGGGTGTCTTTGTCTAAGTCATTACTCATCACTGTTGTGTAGTGTGTCTTTGTCTCATTCATTACTCATTACTGTAGTGTAGTGTGTTTTTGTGTCATTCATTACTCATTACTGTGTTGTAGCTGTCTTTGTGTCATTCATTACTCATTACTGTAGTGTAGGGTGTCTTTGTCTTATTCATTACTCATTGTTGTAGTGTAGGGTGTCTTTGTCTCATTCATTACTCATTACTGTAGTGTAGGGTGTTTTTGTCTAATTCATTACTCATTACTGTGTTGTAGCTGTCTTTGTCTCATTCATTACTCATTACTCTAGTGTAGGTTGTCATTGTCTTATTCATTACTCATTACTGTAGTATAGGGTGTCTTTGTCTCATTCATTACTGTAGTATAGGATGTCTTTGTCTCATTCATTACACGTTGCTGTAGGTTAAGGTGTCTTTGTCTCATTCATTACTCATTGTTATAGTGTAGGGTGTCTTTGTCTCATTCATTACTCATTGTTATAGTGTAGGGTGTCTTTGTCTAATTCATTACACGTTGCTGTAGGTTAAGGTGTCTTTGTCTCATTCATTACTCATTGTTATAGTGTAGGGTGTCTTTGTCTCATTCATTACTCATTGTTATAGTATAGGATGTCTTTGTCTCATTCATTAATTACTCATTGTTATAGTATAGGATGTCTTTGTCTCATTCATTACTCATTGTTATAATGTAGGGTGTCTTTGTCTCATTCATTACTCATTGTTATAGTGTAGAGTGTCTTTGTCTAATTCATTATTCATTGCTGTAGTTTAGGGTGTCTTTGTCTCATTCACTACTCATTGCTGTTGTGTAGGGTGTCTTTGTCTAATTCATTACTCATTGTAGTGTAGGGCGTCTTTATCTCATTCATTACTCATTGCTGTAGTTGAGGGTGTCTTTGTGTAATTCATTACTCATTGCTGTAGTGTAGGGTGTCTTTGTCTAATTCATTACTCATTACTGTAGTGTAGGGTATCTTTGTCTCACATTACTCATTGCTGTAGTGTAGGGTGTCTTTGTCTAATTCATTACTCATTGCTGTAATGTAGGGTGTATTTGTCGCATTCATTACTCATTGCTGTAGTGTAGGGTGTCTTTGTCTCATGCATTACTCATTGCAGTAGTGATGGGTGTTTTTGTCTCATTCATTACTCATTGCTGTGGTGTAGGATGTCTTTGTCTCAATCATCACGCATTGCTGTAGGTTAAAGTGTCTTTGTGTCATTCATTACTCATTACTGTAGGTTAAGGTGTCTTTGTCTCATTCATTACACATTGCTGTAGTATAGGGTGTCTTTGTCTCATTCATTACTCATTGCTGTAGTGTAGGGCGTCTTTATCTCATTCATCACTCATTGCTTATTTTGTGATGGGTGTCTTCGCCTCATTCATTATTCATTGCTGTAGTGTAGGGTTTCTTTGTCTCAATCATTACTCATTGCTGTAGTGTAGGGTGTCTTTGTCTTATTAAATATTGATTACATTACTGTAGTGTAGGGTGTCTTTGTCTTCATTGCTGTTGTGTAGTGTATCTTGGTCTTATTCATTACTCATTGCTGTAGTGTGTGGGGTGTCTTTGTCTCATTCATTACTCAATTGCTCATTGTTGGTGTCTTTGTGTTATTCATTACTCAATTGCTCATTGTTATAGTCTAGGGTGTCTTTGTTTTATTCATTACTCAATTGCTCATTGTTATAGTGTAGGGTGTCTTGTCTCATTCATTACTCAATTGCTCATTGTTATAGTGTAGGTGTCTTGTCTCATTCATTACTCAATTGCTCATTGTTATAGTCTAGGTGTCTTTGTTTTATTCATTACTCAATTGCTCATTGTTATAGTCTAGGGTGTCTTTGTTTTATTCATTACTCAATTGCTCATTGTTATAGTCTAGGGTGTCTTGTCTCATTCATTACTCAATTGCTCATTGTTATAGTCTAGGGTGTCTTTGTTTTATTCATTACACAATTGCTCATTGTTATAGTGTAGGGTGTCTTGTCTCATTCATTACTCAATTGCTCATTGTTATAGTGTAGGGTGTCTTTGTTTTATTCATTACACAATTGCTCATTGTTATAGTGTAGGGTTTATTGTCTCATTTATTACTCAATTGCTCATTGTTATAGTGTAGGGTGTCTTGTCATCATTCATTACTCAATTGCTCATTGTTCATTACTCAATTGTGTAGGGTGTCTTGTCTCATTCATTACTCAATTGCTCATTGTTGTAGTGCAGGGTGTCTTGTCTCATTCATTACTCAATTGCTCATTGTTATAGTGTAGGGTGTCTTTGTTTTATTCATTACTCAATTGCTCATTGTTATAGTGTAGGTTTTATTGTCTCATTTATTACTCAATTGCTCATTGTTATAGTGTAGGGTTTATTGTCTCATTCATTACTCAATTGCTCATTGTTATAGTGTAGGGTTTATTGTCTCATTTATTACTCAATTGCTCTTTGTTATAGTGTAGGGTGTCTCTGTCTCATTCATTACTCAATTGCTCATTGTTATTGTCTATGGTGTCTTTGTTTCATTATTTATTGCTATGTAGACTGGTTTTGTCTCATTGCTGTAGTGTAGAGTGTCTTTGTCTCATTATTGATTGCTATTTAATGTAAACTGTCTTTGTCTCATTGCTGTAATGTATTGTGTCTTTGTCTCGTTATTCATTGCTGTAATTTAGAGTTTCTTTGTCTCATTGTTCATTGCTGTAGTTTAGAATGTCTTTGTCTCATTATTGATTGCTATAAAATGTAGACTGTCTTTGTCTCATTATTCATTGCTGTAATGTAGACTGGCTTTGTCTCATTATTCAGTGCTATAATGTAGACTGGCTTTGTCTCATTATTCATTGTTGTAGTTTAGACTGGCTTTGTCTCATTATTCATTGCTGTAATGTAGAGTGTCTTCGTTTCAATACCCATTGTGTAATGTAGACTGATGTTGTCTCATTAATTATTGCTGTAATATAGAGTGTCTTTGTCTCAATACCCATTGCTGTAATGTAGACCTATTTTGTCTCATTATTTATTGTTGTAATGTAGACTGTCTTTGTTTCAATATCCATTGCTGTAATGTAGAGTGTCTTATTGCTCATTGCTGTAATGTCGACTTCCTTTGTCTCATTCATTGCTGTAATGTAGACTGGCTTTGTCTCATTACCCATTGCTTAAGTGTAGAGTGTCTTTGTCTCATTACTCATTGCTGTCATGTAGACTGGCATTGTCTCATTACTCATTGCTGTAGTGTAAACATTCTTTGTCTGATTACTCATTGCTGTAATGTAGACTTTGTCTCATTACTCATTATTGTAATGTAGAGTGTTTTAGTATCATCACTCATTGCTGTAGTGTAGACGTTCTTTGTCTGATTACTCATTACTGTAATGTTGACTGGCTTTGTCTCATTACTCAATGCTGTAATGTCAAGTGTCTTAGTATAGTATCATCACTCATTGCTGTAGTGTAGACGTTCTTTGTCTGATTACTCATTACTGTAATGTTGACTGGCTTTGTCTCATTACTCAATGCTGTAATGTCAAGTGTCTTAGTATAGTATCATCACTCATTGCTGTAGTGTAGACGTTCTTTGTCTCATTACTCATTGCTGTAATGTAGAGTGTCCTCTCATTACTCATTGCTGTAATATAGAGTGTCTTTGTCTTATTACTCATTGCTGTAAAGTAGAGTGTCTTAGTATCATCACTCATTGCTGTAGTGCAGACTTTTATTGTCTGATTACTCGTTGGTGTAATGTAGACTGGCTTTGTCTCATTACTTATTGCTGTAGTGTTAACTTTCTTTGTCTGATTACTCATTGCTGTTGTATCACGTGAGAGTGTCCTTGTCTCATTATTGAGTGCTGTAGTGTAGAGTGTCCTTGTCTCGTTATTCATTCATTGTTGTAGTGTAGAGTGTCTATGTCTCATTCATTGGTGTAATGTAGAGTATCTTTCTCTCATTACTCATTGCTGTAATGTAGAGTGTCCTTGTCTCATTGCTAATTGATGTAGTGTAGAGTGTCTTTCTCTCATTACTCATTGCCGTAGTGGAGAGTATTTTTCTCTCATTACTCATTGCTGTAATGTAGAGTGTGCTTGTCTCATTATTCATTGATGTAATGTAGTGTCTTTCTCTCATTACCCATTGCTGTAATGTAGAATGTATTTGTCTCATTATTTATTGCTGTAATGTAGAATGTCATTGTCTCATTATTCATTGCTGTAATGTAGAGTGTCTTTGTCTTATTATTCATTGCTGTAGTGTAGACTGTCTTTGTCTCATTACTCATAGTTATAATGTAGTGTCTTTGTCTTGTTATTCATTGCTGTAATTTAGAGTCTTTGTATTGTGTCTCGTTGATGTAATTTAGAGTGTCTTTGTCTTGTTATTCATTCTTGTAATGTAGAATGTTTTTGTCTTGTTATTCATTGGTGTAATGTAGAGTGTCTTTGTCTTGTGTAATGTAGAGTGTCTTTGTCTCATTATTCATTGCTGTAATGTAGAGTATATTTGTATCATTACTCATTGCTGTAATGTAGACTGTCTTTATCTCATTGCTCATTGCTGTAATGTAGACTGTCTTTGTCTCGTTGCTCATTGCTGTAATGTAGTGTCTTTGTCTCATTACTCATTGCTGTAATGTAGTGTGTCTTTGTCTCATTAGTTATTGCTGTAATGTAGACTGTTTTGTCTCAATACTCATTGCTGTAATGTAGACTGTCTTTGTCTCAATACTCATTGCTGTAATGTAGACTGTCTTTGTCTCAATACTCATTGCTGTAATGTAGACTGTCTTTGTCTCAATACTCATTGCTGTAATGTAGAATATTTCTTTCTCGTTACTTATTGCTGTAATATAGTGTGTCTTTGTCTCATTAGTAATCACTGTAATGTAGAGTGTCTTTGTGTCAATAGTAATTGCTGTAATGTAGACTGTCTTTGTCTCAATACTCATTGCTGTAATGTAGACTGTTTTGTCTCAATACTTATTGCTGTAATGTAGACTGTCTTTGTCTCAATACTCATTGCTGTAATGTAGACTGTCTTTGTCTCAATACTCATTGCTGTAATGTAGACTGTCTTTGTCTCAATACTCATTGCTGTAATGTAGACTGTCTTTGTCTCAATACTCATTGCTGTAATGTAGACTGTTTTTGTCTCGATACTCATTGCTGTAATGTAGACTGTCTTTGTCTCAATACTCATTGTTGTAATGTAGACCGTTTTTGTCTCAATACTCATTGCTGTGATGTAGACTGTTTTTGTCTCAATACTCGTAGCTGTAATGTAGAGTTTTTGTCTTGTTATTCATTGCTGTAATGTAGACTGTCTTTGTCTCAATACTCATTGCTGTAATGTAGACTGTCTTTGTCTCAATACTCATTGCTATAATGTAGACTGTCTTTGTCCCAATACTCATTGCTGTAATGTAGACTGTCTTTGTCTCAATACTCATTGCTGTAATGTAGACTGTCTTTGTCTCATTACTCATTACAGTAAAGTAGACTGTCTTTGTCTCATGACTCATTACAGTAAAGTAGACTGCCTATGTCTCATTACAGTAGAGTAGACTGTCTTTGTCTCATGACTCATTACAGTAAAGTAGACTGTCTTTGTTTCATTACCCAATACGGTCATGTAGAGTCTTTGTTTCAATACTCATTGCTGTAATGTAGATTTTCTTTGTCTCATTACTCATTGGTGATGTATACTGTGTCTCATTACTCATTACGGTAACGTAGAGTGTCTGTGTCTCATAAGTCATTGTACGGTAATGTACACTGTCTTTGTTTCATTACGGTAATGTAGACTGTCTTTGTCTCATTACGGTAATGTAGAATGTCTTTGTCTCATTACTCATTACGGTAATGTAGACTGTCTTTGTCTCATTACTCATATCTGTAGAGTAGAGTGTATTTGTCTTATTACCCATTGCTTTAGTGTAGAGTGTCTTTTTCTTATTCTTATACTCATTGCTATAATGTAGTGTGTCTTTGTGTCATTACAGTAATGTGGAGTGTCTTTGTCTTATAATTCTTATTACTCATTGCTATAATAATATAGTGTGTCTTTGTCTCATTTTTCATTGTAGTCTGTCTTTGTCTATTCTTATTACTCATTGCTTAATTCTAAGTTATCTCATTATTCATTGCTGTAGTGTGTCTGTCTCATTACTCATTGTTGTAATGTAGCGTGTCTTTGTCTCATTATTCATTTCTTGTGTCTTTGTCTCATTATTCGTTGCTATAGTGTGTCTAAGTTGTCTCATTATTCATTGCTGTAGTGTGTCTTTATTTCACTTTTTATTGCTGTTAGGTCCTACTTCTTTCCTTTCTTTCCTATTTCACTCATCTTTCATCTTGCTGTTTCCTCTGAATTCACCCTGAGATCACCGCAATTTATGTATTTCAAAGTTGTTCAAACAAATTTCATTATTTTGTCATGTGAAGTGTCTAACTTGTCTCATTATCGCTATAGAGTGACATTGTCTCATTATTCATTGATGTCTTTGTCTCATTACTCATTGCTGTAATAGTGTGTCTTTGGCTCACTTTTCATTGCTGTAAAGTGTCCTTTTCTCATTATTCATTGCTGTAGTATGTCTTTGTCTCACTTTTCATTGCTGTACAGCATCTAAGTTGTCTCACTTTTCATTGCTTACTATACAAAAAGTGTCTTTGTCTTATTATATATATAATACATTCATTGCTGTCTTTGTCTCATTATTCATTGCTGTAGTCTGTCTCATCATTCATTGCTGTAGAGTGTCTCAGTTGTCTCATTATTCATTGCTGTAGTCTTTGTCTCATCATTCATTGCTGTAGAGTGTCTCAGTTGTCTCATTATTCATTGCTGTAGAGTTTCTAAGTTGTTTCATTATTCATGGCTGTAGTCTTTGTCTCATCATTCATTGCTGTAGAGTTTCTAAGTTGTCTCATTGTTTATTGCTGTAGTATCTAAGTTGTCTCATTGTTTATTGCTGTAGTAAAGTTGTCTCATTGTTTATTGCTGTACTATCTAAGTTGTCTCATTGTTCATTGCTGTAATATCATTGTTTATTGCTGTAGTATCTAAGTTGTCTCATTGTTTATTGCTGTAGTATCTAAGTTGTCTCATTGTTTATTGCTGTAGTATCTAAGTTGTCTCATTGTTTATTGCTGTAGTATCTAAGTTGTCTCATTGTTTATTGCTGTAGTATCTAAGTTGTCTCATTGTTTATTGCTGTAGTATCTAAGTTGTCTCATTGTTTATTGCTGTAGTATCTAAGTTGTCTCATTATTTATTGCTGTACTATCTAAGTTGTCTCATTGTTTATTGCTGTAGTATCTAAGTTGTCTCATTGTTTATTGCTGTAGTATCTAAGTTGTCTCATTGTTCATTTCTGTAGTATCTAAGTTGTCTCATTGTTCATTTCTGTAGTATCTAAGTTGTCTCATTGTTCATTTCTGTAGTGTATCTAAGTTGTCTCATTGTTCATTTCTGTAGTATCTAAGTTGTCTCATTGTTCATTTCTGTAGTGTATCTAAGTTGTCTCATTGTTCATTTCTGTAGTATCTAAGTTGTCTCATTGTTCATTTCTGTAGTGTATCTAAGTTGTCTCATTGTTCATTTCTGTAGTATCTAAGTTGTCTCATTGTTCATTTCTGTAGTATCTAAGTTGTTTCATTATTCATTTCTGTAGTGTATCTAAGTTGTCTCATTGTTCATTTCTGTAGTATCTAAGTTGTCTCATTGTTCATTTCTGTAGTATCTAAGTTGTCTCATTGTTCATTTCTGTAGTGTATCTAAGTTGTCTCATTGTTCATTTCTGTAGTATCTAAGTTGTTTCATTGTTCATTGCTGTAGAGTATCTAAGTTGTCTCATTATTCATTGTTGTAGAGTATCGAAGTTGTCTCATTATTCAATGCTGTAGGGTGTTTAAGTTGTCTCAATATTCATTGCTGTTGTATCTAAGTTGCTTCATTATTCAACGGGTAGAGTGTCTTTGTTTCATTATTCATTGCTTTAGTGTCTTTGTCTCATTGTTCATTGCTGTATAGTGTCTTTGTGTCATTATTTATTGCTGCCGATTGTCTTTGTCTCATTATTCATTGCTGTAGAGTGTCTTTGTCTCATTATTCAATGCTGTAGAGTGTCTTTGTCTCATTGTTCATTGCTGTAGAGTGTATTCTAAGTTGTTTCATTGTCCATTGCTGTAGAGTGTTTTTGTCTCATACGTTGCTGTAGAGTATCTAAGTTGTCTCATGATTGTTAATTGATGCAGAGCATCTCAGTTGTCTCATGATTGTTCATTGCTGCAGAGTATCTAAGTTGTTTCATGATTGTTCATTGCTGTAGAGTATTTAAGTTGTCTCATGATTGTTCATTGCTGCAGAGTATCTAAGTTGTCTCATGATTGTTCATTGCTGTAGAATATCTAAGTTGTCTCATGATTGTTCATTGCTGCAGAGCATCTAAGTTGTCTCATGATTGTTCATTGCTGCAGAGCATCTAAGTTGTCTCATGATTGTTCATTGCTGCAGAGCATCTAAGTTGTCTCATGATTGTTCATTGCTGTAGAGTATCTAAGTTGTCTCATGATTGTTCATTGCTGCAGAGCATCTAAGTTGTCTCATGATTGTTCATTGCTGCAGAGTATCTAAGTTGTCTCATGATTGTTCATTGCTGCAGAGTATCTAAGTTGTCTCATGATTGTTTATTGCTGTAGAGTATCTAAGTTGTCTCATGATTGTTTATTGCTGTAGAGTATCTAAGTTGTCTTTGTTCATTTGGAGCATGTAAGTTGTCTCATGATTTTCATTGTTGTCAAATGTCTTTGTCTAATTATTCAATATCTTTATCTCATTATTCATTGCTGTAAAGTATCTTTGTCTCATTATTCATTGTTCTAGAGTGTTTTTATCTATTGCTGTAGAGTGTCTTTGTCTCATTGTGCGTTGCTGTAGAGTGTCTTTGTCTTATTGTGCGTTGCTGTAGAGTGTCTTTGTCTCATTGTTCATTACTGTAGTGTGTTTTTGTCTCAATCCTTTCTGTACAGTATCTTTGTCTCATCATTCATTGCTGTACAGTATCTTTGTCTCATTATTCGTTGCGTTAGTATCTTTGTCTCATTATTCGTTGCGTTAAAGTGTTTTTGTCTCATTGTTATTCATTGCTGTAGAGTGTCTTCGTCTCATTCATTACTGTAAAGTGTCTTTGTCTCATTGTTCGTTGTTGTAGAGTGTCTTTGCATTATTATTCGTTGCTGTAGAGTGTCTTTGTCTCATTATTTGTTGCTGTAGAGTGTCTTTGTGTCATTATTCATTGCTGTAGAGTGTCTTTGTCTCATTATTATGTTGCTATAGAGTGTCTTTGTCTCATTATTCATTGTTGTAGAGTGTCTTTGCCTCATTATTCGTTGCTGTAGTGAGTCTTTGCCTCATTATTTAATGCTGTAGAGTGTCTTTGTCTCATTATTCATTGCTGTAGAGTGTCTTTGTCTCATTATTCGTTGCTGTAGAGTGTCTTTGTGTCATTATTCATTGCTGTAGAGTGTCTTTGTGTCATTATTCATTGCTGTAGAGTGTCTTTGTCTCATTATTCGTTGCTGTAGAGTGTCTTTTCTCATTATTCGTTGCTGTAGAGTATCTTTGTCTCATTGTTCGTTGTTGGAAAGTGTCTTTGTCTCATTATTCGTTGCTGTAGAGTGTCTTTGTCTCAATATTCGTTGCTGTAGAGTGTCTTTGTCTCATTATTTGTTGTTGTAGAGTGCCTTTGTCTCATTATTTGTTGCTGTAGTGTGTTTGTCTCATTATTATGTTGCTGTAGAGTGTCTTTGTCTCATTATTATGTTGCTGTAGAGTGTCTTTGTCTCATTATTATGTTGCTGTAGAGTGTCTTTGTCTCATTATTATGTTGCTGTAGAATGTCTTTGTCTCATTATTATGTTGCTGTAGAGTGTCTTTGTCTCATTATTATGTTGCTGTAGAGTGTCTTTGTCTCATTATTCATTGCTGTAGATTATCTTTGTCTAATTATTCATTGCTGTACAGTGTCTTTGTCTCATTATTCATTGCTGTAGTGTCTTTGTCTCATTATTAGTGGCTGTAGAGTGTCTTTGTCTCATTGTTCGTTGCTGTAGAGTGTCTTTGTCTCATTATTCATTGCTGTAGAGTGTCTTTGTCTCATTATTCGTTGCTGTAGAGTGTGTTTGTCTCATTATTCATTGCTGTAGAGTGTCTTTGTCTCATTAGAATCTCCAACAAAAAACCTAGAGGTCACCTAAGCTGTGGATGTGGGCAAAGTCAAATGAGATTTTTTAAAAGTGATTTTCTTTTAAAATATAAATCGTTCTTTAGCATCTTCCTTTTGGTTTTAGTAGAGATCTTCTCATGGTCAACTAAAGATAGGTTTAATTTAAGATGGATGAAAGAAAACAACTCACAAACACACACACATACAGACATACATTACAACATATGTACACATTCTCCTCACACAATGCATTTATCTCACTCCTGCACACACATGACATTAGATGGACACACACACACGTGACACACAAATACACACACATGTAAGTGTGAGATTTTCCAGAATTTGTCTTATTTCCTCTGAATTGAATTGGTACTGTGGTATTTTGTAAAAATGTATTTCTCTAGTTCATTTGTGAGTATGTGAAGCTAATCCTTTGGTTGACTGAGGTTGGTAATCCAAACTTGTCTTGTATGTAAGACATTATAAAATTTGCTGTGATTGAGTGCTCTGTATTGATGTGTAAAAGAAATATTTGCTTGGGACATGATCCTACGACCATGTTGGTTGTAGAAAAAGCAAATTGGCACCAATATTAATTTATTGACTTTTTTAGTTTTGACCCGTTCAAAATGTGTTTCGGGAGGGTTTATTAAAGCATGGGCATTTATTGGGAAGAATACAGTTTCGGTGGTGGAAAGGGGATGGAGACAATGGCACAACTTGCAATCCATGTGGTGATGGAAAATGAACGGGCGATTGTGTTGTTTCCTGTATAGCATATTGGCATATTAACAAGTAACTGTTTTGAAAACTCACTGCTAAACAGATCATCATCACTGTCGCTGCTTTTCACCCTCGTAATTAACAAGCAAGACGACAAATTAAATCTATAGTAATTCCCAGTATTGTCCTGGTGCTAAGTGGGTCATTGGTGGTGCTGCTGGTAGGTCTTATCTACTTCTATCCTTGCACTTTTCTTCCACCTTGCTGTTACATGTACCTATTACTATTAATTCACCCTCAGACTGAGATAACTGCGTATATATATCTGGTGGACGGGTGGATTTCAATACAAAATCTTTTCCTGCAGCAAAATTCTCTATCCAATTCATACTTTAAAGTATTATAATGGTGAAGAAAATCAATATTTACACCTCTGTAAGTAAGAAAGTGTTTATAATTTAACTTTGAAATGGCTTTAAGTTCCTTCATATTCCTGATTCAGTAATTGATCATTTCCTCTTTTTTCTTTTGTGCGCCTTTTAAACTTTGTAATTATTGTACTTATTTGCAGTTGATCGATTTAAAAACTTGCCCTCTTCCTTTGTCAAATGAAGTTTATTTATGATTATATTCCTTCTATGTGAAGAATGTGTAGGCAGATGTCTTGTCTCAGACATGACATGTAAAACTTGTAAAGGAAACTTCTGAAGTTTCTAGTCAAAGAATTTATCAAAATGCATTATAATCAAAGCATCTTTCCTTAAGTTCCTAGTAGCAGGATACAGGATTAAATCTCTCTACACTTTCTTACTAAATAAAATTGTTTTAGCAAGAGAAAATTTTAGTCTCATGTAAAAAACAATTTCTTTTATATTGATGGACAGAGTGAGGAAGAACACCCATGTATGACTCACCCAATTGTTCGTCAATGACGTCTTTTTTACATTTATTATATCTCCTGCCTTTATCATTTCTGGCTTTTCTCTACTTTCTGCAATACTTCACTTTTTAAATACATAACTTGTCTTGTCCAGTCAGTTTCCATCTGATGGGTGGGCAGTTGGTGAGCGATATTGGTAGGTCTTACCTCTTTTCTTTTTCACTCTTTCACATCTTTATTCATCTTACTGTTTCCTCTAAATTTCTCTCTGAGATCACGGCATATGGTGGGCGGGGTAAATTCCAATCTGAGAAATATGTCTGATAGTAGTAGTAGATCAGATAAAGTGATAATTTTAAAAAGATCCATAAATTTATAAATAATTGTTGGTTTTAATCGTTTAATCGCAGGATTTTCCTTTCCTTTACTTTCTTTACCTGTTACTCATTATAAAGTAAAACATCTCCCAAGGATTTTTTCCGTTCAAGTTTAGATTTTAAATCCTATTGCTAATTTGCTGTCATCCTTTTTATATTTTTTAATTGTGTTGCGTGTTAGGTTTTTTTGTTATTTTTAAAGATACTCTTTGTGTTTGCTATCTGTTAGTATGTTGCCCATTTTGTATGTTTGTTTTAAGCTGTTTTGTTCGTCTTTTTTCATATCATGTGCGTGCTTCTTGTTACCCTTTTGTGTGCTATTGATTTTCAAGACTGCTTTTGAAAACAGATTGACAGTTTATGGTTCTGTTAAAGTCTTAACAATATCGTTTTTTTTCTCTCACCTTATGTCTATTTTAATGGAGATTTGAAGTTCATGGCCACTTGAAACATTTTAATTTCTTTTAATTTTTAAAATTGTTCTAACTTTTTAGATTGTTACTCTCACTTGAGAAACATAGAATCTAATGAGAGAGGTGAAACTTTTATTAAAATCTTTTTCCTTTTCTTTATATTTTCCTTAAAAAATTTTTTTTTCACGTTTTGTGCTTCAAAGAATGCATGAGATACATTTACAGTGCAAGGTATGAATTTTCAACAATGGTATGATTCAACTTCTATTCACCACTATAACATTTTTTATTCATATAATTATAATAACACGCATGTTATATATTATTTTATGTTATATTTCACTTTCACCCTTCATGGTGTTGGCGGGTGCAGCTGGTAGTGTTCTATTTCTTTTCTTTACTTCTTTCAATTATCTTTCACTATTCTATTTCCTCTCAATTCATCCTGATATCACGGCAATGGTGGACAATCATGAAACAAACAAATCCTTCATACTTCATGGTTGGTTGGCAGTTGTTTAGATAGATGCCTACTTCTCTCCTTTTCAAGTATGGTCTTTTGACATCTTCCACCTGGCTGTACTTTCGACATCTCTATGAAAACTGACCGCGACTGAGATTACCGCATTCATGATGGACAGAATTAATTCCAAAGAGGCGTCTTTTTCGTTTTAGCCATTTTGCCATGTGTGTGTGTGTGTGTGTGTCCCAAGATTCAAAGATGATCTGAAAAGTGCATCAATTTCCATTGTTTGAGTTATAATGCCTAGTCTGTACAAAGATTGTGACTCATAGCTGCCAACTTTTTTTCCCCATCTGTAATAAAATATAGGCGAAGACCAAATAGGGAAGACTTCTTCGATGGGCCTGCTGGTTCGAGAGTTAAAAGAAGCCGTGGAGTTTTGATAATAAAGAACGTGAGTTTACAGTCCCTTGTCAAAGTGATAAATTTTGTAAAATAAACATGAAATATGTGTGAAATTTATTATATTCAGATTAAAATATATTTAATTATAGAATGCTTTTGCTCATGTGTAAAAACTCTTTTCATCTCTCTTACATTTCTCTCCTTTACATTACAATTATGTTATGTATGCACGTTACTATTATTTGTCATGAAAAGCATTGGTGCAATAGGATGTAATAGAAGCATTTTTTTGTTTTGTTTAGATATATTAGATGCAATCAGAATCAACCGTTGCTTCTTTGTCTCTGAACAGAGAAACTTGGTATGGTCATGGTGAACGTTACAACATTATATGTATATATGAAATAGATCAGACATAATGATAAGATGTACGTTTTTGCAGGGGGTGGCAAAATTTTTTTTTTTTTTAAATTATAGTTGTGTGAAATTTTTACTTTTTTTGGATGATGGAGGGTTTTTTATTTTCAATGTTTTTTTGGGGTGATTATTTTTGTTTATTATGTATAAAACGTATTGTGTTTTTGTTGTTTTTGCCATGTTTTGAGCGAAATAAGAATATTAGTATTGACAAGGCAATCCTTCTGACAAACTGATTTTTGAATATAATAAAATGTATACACATGATGTAGTTCTTATTTTACATTTATTAATAATTAATATAATGTATGTAGATTACAACTCATTGAAAGTTATCGTAAATTATTATGGTATACTGATCAACGAGCATCTGAGATCATTGTTTGTTACATTGTATATTTTAGGAGCTTATAATGAGACATTCATTTGGGTTTGGAATTTTGCTCATTTTCTTTCTTTTTTTTTGTTGAAGGCAAATGTATTTGTAAAGAAAAGGCTCTCATTACCATCTCTTTACGATTTTGTCCCATAGACCAGTGCCAATCTCTCCAGATGTTTTTATATATATAGTATAATTGACCTTTACATCATTTTTAATCATTGGAGGAGAAGAAAATTGTGCAGCTGCTTAGTTTGACAGGGGGAAAAGATTTGATTTGTTAAATAGTTTTTCCCAGTTGTAGTTATTTCAATGTTGGTGTAATGTAATTTAAAGTAAGAGGAGATGTGAGTTTAAATTTGAATGAACTTTTAATGAAAGATGATTTCCCTCAGAGCAGTCAACCCATATTGCATTAAGGTATCCGAAGAATAACAATGATTTATTTTTTAGTTTTTGTCCTCCCAAACATGCATTTTCCCTTTTATTTTTCAGCATATTACAAAGATCGACGCATGGAAAGGTATGTTTTTGAGTTCATTTAATGTTTATTGCGTAATGAATTAAAACAAAATTAAAAAAAATATTTTGACAAGCTTTTGTCTGAGTCAGGATTTGAAATCAGAGCTTCCTTTTGAAAATCATATTACAAATCAGTGTTAAACTTCATCAGGTACAGTGAATGTCTTTTACCATTAAAAAAAACCCTGTCAATCATACTTATATTATATAAATATTGATTTTATCTTTGCTTTCTCATCAAGGTCACCTCGCTTTGGAGGAGTGAGACGGGACACATTCCTCAATGGGGTAAGAAAATTTGATGCATTCTTAGAAGTGTTTAAGTGCATTATGTAAAACATAGATAAAAGGACACTAAATTTCAAAGAAAAGAAATAAATTGCCTAATACAGTAGTAACAAACTAAGAACAGCACACACTCAAGAAACAGCCTTTCTATTCTTATATACAAATTGGCTTCTTAACAACATGCTTGGACCTGATAACAACACAATTTTAAACAGACTTGTCAAAGTTGTCAAGACAGTGTGACATGTCTTCTTTTTAGATTTTAAACCTTAAGGTAGTTTTAGACCACGCCTCTCAGCTGTAATAAATAGGTGCTGTACTCTCTCTCTACCTGCCGGACAGAGAGATGCCAATTTCATCCACCTGGACCAAGTAAACAATGGTCTTCGTCTAGCATCGGCCGTAAACAGAATATCTTACTTAACCTACCAGACAGTGCGGCGTTGTGGTGTACAATGTTATGTGTAGAGGCAAAACAAAAAATCGTCTACATTGACCATTGCTTAGCATTACAAAAACAAGTGATAACCATTGTCATTGTCAGTCAAGTCCAAGCTGCATGTCCAACCAATGTGGCACACTGGTGAATGAAGAAACGTACATTGATGTGTTGTGTACTCAGAAGGTAGAATTAGATGGCGATAGGCTATGCATGAAATTGCATCCACATACCACCTCAGTCTGCCTACCAGCATGACATTTCAATGTCCCAGAGGACGTGTTTTAAACTGCTACTGCTGTATTAGACTCACCATTGTGTTAAATGTGTCGCATACTTTACATTTATACGTCAATTTATGTTTCCTTCATATAGCAAATTTTGCATGGCCTATGGTTAAAAAAAAATAGTGCTTAATTAAATAAGCATAGCAGCCTAATATAGTTGAAGGAAAGTAAAAGTCTGTTTAAACACTGGATTACTACACGCCACATTGCCACACCAACTTGAGCATAATACATTTATGTGGACACAAATCAGATTATATCTTTGGTAAAGAAAAGAAAGTTGGCGGGCGGTGTGTATGTTAGTCTTTTGAAGTTTGTTCTCAGTGCTGTTAACCATTGCTTTTTCAGTCCTATTCTGACTACATGAGAGAATTCAGCCAAAGACCACCACCACCACCTCACCCAATGACCCAGTTCGGGCCAGTAAGTAAATTAAAACTAGTATAATTTAGTCCTTATTTGTCTCTTATATTCCATTATTCCATGTCATGGGGGGGGGGGGATTTCTGCAAAAAGATGTGAGGGATGTATTCACAACTAATTTTTGCTCCTCTGTTGCGAACGAAGATGATGTGCCTCTATGAAGACAATAAAGTTGAATTGAATTGAATTAGTCCAAATGTTTAAAAAAATTTAAATTATGAAAGCTTTCAAGAAAGTAAACACCAGCCTACGAGTTTGTTCTCAGTATAATATGACAAGTCTTTTGTCATGTTTTGTGTGGTTTTCTTTTGGAAATCATTTTTGTGACAACGCTTAATGCTTCGCAGAAATTTCATTGTAGTAGGGGTGCCAGACCTCCGGGAATTCCTGGAAAAAACAGAAATTTAACTTTTTAAATACTGGCTTCGGGTTTCCGGCATGATCTCTGTGAATCGTGGGCCGACAGGCCTGGCAAACGGGTGATTATCGATACCAGGGATGGCTGTTGATTCACTTCCTTTCAATTTTCTTTGGCTTTTGACCCGGATGTTTTATGATGCACAGGATAAGGGCCTTCGTGGATTTAATTTTAAATGAAGAACCCCTACTAGATCTAGATCTAGTTCTAGATCTAGTCAGTTACTGTCAGTTGCAAAGAGACGTTGTGTCAGTCAATAAGCGGATTTAAAACTTATATTTCTTTGGTATAATGACGATTTTTCTTGAATTTAAATTCCTTACCTGCTCTGTATTGCTGTTAAAAACAAATTTCATTGGATTTATTGTGTTTAGGGCTACTCTAGAGATGTTTTAGGTCTAAATGAGATAGAAAGCTAGCTATCTATAATCTAGAGATCTAGTCTAGAAAGATGAAATTTCTGGACGTGGGTCGTGCCACTGATGTTGATGCGGGGTGAAAAATCTGTGGCGGTGGCACTGGATCGTCTCAGCCTACTACTGATAATACTACCCCAGCTAGCATCCGCCTCTAACGTCAGGCTCAGTCCAGCCACTCGTCTCAGCCTACTGCTACTACTATTTCCAATCCCTCAAATTTGAAGAGGAAGCAGCATCTATGGCAAACTTCTTTTTTTTTAACCCAGGACTTAGCAATGTTAAAAAAAGACCCACCGTTGAAAAAAAATTGCACATCTAGGTTGTTGGCGTGGCCAAATGTTTGTCATTTGATGAGTTCTGATTGGCTGAGAATGCATGTATCTGCTTGCACTCCACAAAAAGAGCCAGGTCATAATGGACAAGTGACTTAACCGTCAAATAATGCAATGTAGAAAAAAAGCAAATCTGAGTCAAAATGATATTGTTTGATCAGCATTATGGACAATATGTCATGCATAGTCTTATGATCGCTGGAGGAACTCCGGTAGTCCTGAGGCAAGGTGTCGAACCTCTCAACCAAAAGGTTGTGGGTTTGTGTCCGACAGGTTGAACACAATTTTCAAGTTTTTCAGGTAAAACCTGCATCCCTGGTCCAAGTGGTCGCTAAAGACCCCTTGGCTGTTTGTAGCGCAGTCGGGACAAAATTTAAAATCCTGCCAAAAATGACGAGATCACCTTAGTGGGTAGAATGAAATCAAATAAAAAATTAAGGCATATTCCTGTGATCACTGGAAAATAAGTCTTGGGGATTTTTTTGCCATTTCTGTTCTTGTCTGCAATGTTTTTTCTCTTGTTGTGTCCCTGTAATTAACATGTAAATGATGTATTGTAGCCCCCAGGATTCTATGATCAAACAAGTTACGCCCCCCACATTTTGATCGACCACCAAGGGGAGGTTACTCAATGGGATCAGGAGATTACAGTCAAGAATCTCAAAGACGGGAAAGTAGCAACAAAAGATCGGTCACGCTATTTTTTCTTTTAGCCTTTTGCCATTTCTTATTTTTACTGCTCGTTTCTTTTTCTTTCTTTTTGTTTTTGTTTGTTTTTGCAATAAATGGATGGACGGTTTTAGGTGGATGCTGCTGGCAGCCAGATTTCCCCATTGAAAAAAAATCTGAAAACTAATGTTAATAAGTTAATACGTCTTAAGAATTGATTCCATAAAAAAATATCATATCGCATACTAAAGCATTTGTTCATAATATAAGTATGCCCACAACATGAATAAGCCGATCACAAACATTTCTACGTGGGGCAGGACAAATGTAACGCACAGAGAAGGATAGAAATGAAGTAATCTACTGAAGCTTATACAAATAAATCAAAACAGATTGTAGATGTCTTGGATTATTTCTATTTTTGGAGCCTCTCTTGAGGGGACTCAGTAGTTCAGAGGCAAAGTGTTGGCCTCTCAACCAAAAGATAGTGGGTTTAAGCCCTGCCGACGGTTGAAAAATGTTCTTGAGTTTGTTTGTTTTTAGCAAACTCTACCCCCCTGGTCCAGGTATATGGATCGACACCTAGTCCCATCGGAGACGGGTGATAAAAAGGTCCCGTGTACATATCACAACACTGTGCATGTTAAAGACCCATTGCCTGTTTACAGGGCAGTCTGGGCCAAATGAAAAAATCCTACCAAAATCCCCAAGATTACCTTAGTTGGGGATGTGGGTAAATCAAATCAAATCAAAGCCTCTCCCGGGGCTTTACAGACAAAACAAAAGTCCCATGGTCACCTTGCTGCTGATGAAAGTCAATGTAAGGCTTCAAGCATTTTCTATATGAAGGGCTCCATCACAAAACGCGATATATCCAAATGTCTCGAAATGAAGAAAAATAGAAAAATGTGTTAATCATGTTCATAATCTGTCAGATTAATAACAGTTGTTATCTGAATATGTCACGCACATAAAGGAGGTTTAACAGAGATAACAACTTAAGTCAGACATATGTATTTTTCTCAGAATTAAAACTTTAATTTTACTAGCTAAGAATGCATGTATTGCGTTTTTGAAAAACAATCATTGGCGTATATTGTGTTTTGTGACGAAATGTCAAATTTTGAAGCTGAAATGAAGAGGGCATTTTGCGTTTTTTGTGAACAAAGAAAACTGTGTACCAGGAGATATTTCAAAGTAAAGTATCAGAGGGGCATTAACTCATTTTTTCCCTAAAATTTTGGTCTATATCGCATTTTGTAATGGAACTCTTCATATGTTGTTGCTTGAAATGTCTTTTTTTCATTTTTCCTTTCAGTATGAAAGAGATGTGGATGAATTTCTACGCAGAACATCTGGAATAAGCTCCAGTTCCAAGCATCGCAGCAGAGATGAACGCAGTAGCTACAGTAACAGGGAACAAGACAGAGGAGAGAGCGGGAGAGGGGAGCGAGTAAGAGACCGGGACAGAGACAGAGATTATCACAGGACTGAAAGAGATTATGACAATCGTGACAGTGACCGTGAGAGAGAACGAGAGCGTAGAAGGCGGCGAGAGAGACGATGATTTTTAAAAAACTTTTTTTTTCTCTCGTTGTTACGTATTTGTTTTATATTCCTTGTTTTATCAAGTGAAGAAACAAAATATGACAGGCCTTAAAAACATCCGACATACATTATCCCAATTGAATGTTTTATGAAAATCCATGTATTTAGTATCAAAAATGTTTCATGCTCTTAAAGCTCTTATGTCTCATACCCTTTTATATACTATGTTTTATTATATGTCTATGAGATCAGGTCAAACCTCCTTGCTAATGCTTTCTCCAGTTCAATCATCAAAAGCGCATAAAATCTTCAGTATTATGAGCAGAAACACTTGCAGTTTTGTAAGTTGGGGGAAGAGAAGAGAGAGAAAAGAGGAGAAGAGTATGACCGCACAGAGTACCAGATTCAAATATATCACATGTTTATTCAAAGACTGTGAGTCAAGGGCGTGTGAAGAGTGAGGAATAAGTACATGAAATAAACAGTGAAGCTCCATAGGAACAAAGCCTGAGGAATAAAGCCTGAGGAACAGATAGAAGAAATTTTTGGGTACCAGACAGGATCAAACCTTCAGCCTTTGTGACGACACCCACCATCTCATCATGAAAAGGGAGAAAACTATGATTCATACCAACTACACTCCTAATGGCCTGGTTCATAGTTAGGCAGTGGGTCCCAATGTGGAGTTTGTGGCTTCAATTCTATCTGGTGTCCAAAGAGGGGTAATTGGTAGTCCAGAGGCAAGGTGTTGGCCTCTCAGCAAAAAGGATAGTGGGTTTGGGCCCCGCCAATGGTTCAAAAATTTTCTTGACTTTTTTTTTTTTTTTAATAGGGCCAGGTAGGTGGATCGACACCTAGTCCCATCGGAGACGAAAGTTAAAAGGAGGTCCCATGTTCACAGATCACAACACTGTGCACGTTAAAGATGCCTTGGCTATTTACAGGGCAGTCCGTGAAAATTAAAAATTCTACCAAAAAACCCTGAGATCACCCTAGTTGTGGATATGGGTAAATCAAATCAAATACAAGTGCCCAAAGATTTTTTCCTTTTGTTTATTCCACTATATTCCCCTTATGTTTGCTCCAATGGGGCTTCAGTATTTATTCTGTTGTCAAAAAAAGTCTTGTGTCCGATTAGATGAGTGCTACATGGTCTTAAAATGAGATTTTCATTTATTTTTTTTAAAGGCTTGTTTGTACTTTTATAACATACCTTTCTTGGATTCAGATAACTTTCATGTCTTATGGGTCTTTATGTGATCTGGTGTATATGTTTTGCTCTGTCATCACATAAAAAGATATTCAGAAGAGATTCACAGATGTTGACCACATTTTTTAATGTCAATTTTATGGGTTCGTTCGTAACCATGAATTTGAGGTGAAATAAGTTTCAAATTTCATTTTCCTGCTTGTTTTATTATGTGTTGTCATCAGTTTTTCATCTGTTCTTTAACTCTGGTTTTCATTTCTAATTTCTTGTCACAAAGAAGATCTTGAAATCTATCCCTCCCCCTCCCCCTCCCCCCCCTCCCCCTCCCCCCCCCTCCCCCTCCCCCTCCCCCATAAAAACCATATCCACGAAGAGCATATAGGAAGACCACATACTCAAACCCAGGTTAAAACCCTTGGCATTTGGACAGGCAATTGTGATACTCTTGTTTCTAACTCATTCCAGCTACTGATCGTTCTTGTTTTGTTTTATTTTTATTGTTTGTCATTTATGTTTAAACATATTGCACCATAAGGGTACCGCCCTAACTTTTTACAAAATAATGTCTTGCAGGCAAAAGATCCTAATTTTATTTGTGTATATTTTGATTTTTCATCCTTTTTTTTTTTAACAATTGTGTCCTCTAAACATTTATCAGTTATTTTTGTAGTTGCTCAATTCATGAGCTTTTCTCGTCCTATGTGGGCAGTTGGCGGGCGCTGCTGGTTAGTCCTACTTCTTTCTTTTCTTTCACTCTTTGGTTTATGTTGCTTTTTCCTCTTTAGTCACCCTGAGATCACCACATTGGTAAAAGGGGAAATTTCATTGAAACAAACCATGTCCTCTTATTTAAAGACTGATCAAAATTCTTAATCAGAGCGATTCAGATGTTAAGATTTTGACTATTATTTACTTCCTCTTGTGACATTCAGTTCTGAAATTTGTGTATGCATCTTTGGGTGTGTGTTTTTTTAGGCTAGAAATTAAAAAGCCATTGTCTAGAAGTTTTGAGAGAGAATGATGAACATGTATGTCACCCCATACATCCCCCCCCCCCCCCCTCTCTCTTCCAAGCTCCTCTTTTTTATGGGCTCCTTAAGATCTGTAAAGATTTATGAAATATTCTGCACGATGATATTGATATCTTAAATGTATGATTCTTGTTCAATAAAATCAGGTTTTGTTGTACTTACAATGAATGTCTTGAATAATTGTTTTTGCTGTGTGCAGTTTTATTGTCAATGAACATTTTATCAATGAAATTCAGTAGAAGCAGAACAGAATACATGTGTGTAAATGTAAATGACGAGGAGAATAAAGAAACCATAAGATTAGAAGGAGATGCCGTGAGAAGGGTGGAGGAGATGTACCTAGGGAATGTGGGAGAGAAGTCAATGAAGAAAATACAAGCAGGATGGAATGGATGGAGGAAAGTGACGGGAGTGATATGCGATAAGAAGATGTCTGCGAAAGGGAAAGTGTATAAAACAGTAGTTCGTCCAGCATTGATGTATGGCCTGGAAACCGTTGCCCTGACAAAAGACGAGAAGAAGAGTTACAGGTGACGGAGATGAAAGAGATGAAGATGTTGCAATTCTCTTGGGGTGTGTCAAGGTTGGATTAGAATAGATTCAGACTCAACACATCAGAGGGAAACCCAAGAATGTAGGCTAGGAAGCAAACTTGGGAAGCAGACTGAGAGATGGTGCGGACATCAAAAAAGAGATGGAATATATTGGACAGAGGATGTTGCGGATGGACATACCGAGCAGGGGGAAGAGGGCAGATTGAAATGGAGGTATATGGATGTGATGCAGAAAGACATGAAGATCGTTGGTGCAAGAGATGAGGATGAAAAGGATAGGACAAGGTGGAGAAACTTAGAAATATGGTCTGCTGTGGTGACCCCAACGGGAAAAGCTAGAAGATCTATAATTTCCGGGCTTTGTCTAATAATTAATATGTTATGTTGCATGCTTTCTTTAATGTGTTCCATTCCATGCTTTATCTAATATATTCTTTTCGCAGACTAGTGATAAGCATTGGAACTGGAACAGATCTTGTTTGTTTGTTGAAGTAAATCTCTGTCTAAAGTGTCTACCGTGGTGGTGACCTCAATTAATGTAATGTAATGACACAAGATAATATGAAAGCCACATAGGAACAAAGACAGAGACAAACACAAGGAATCCAGGACACGGGGATAGAAACCTCCAGGCCATCGCCCACATGAAAAAGGCGTGATGAGCGTAGTTAGCTCAATTGGTGACTTCTTTTTCATCTGCAGAGTCCGGTTCGATCCCCAATCTCTATTCCTTGTGTTTGTCTCGTCTTTATTTCGCCATATTATCTTTGTGTCATTACATTAACTTCTGACATGCCCCTTGCCTCACTGCTTGTATTTATCAACCTCAGTTAATGTAGTACCATTATCTGTAGTACTGAATTGAAAAGGATGAAGCCATCAGTGATTACATTAAACTGTCTACCATGGTTAATGTAGTACCATTATGTAGTACAGAGTTGAATCTTATGTTACAGGATGAAGCCATCATTTGATGGATACATTAAACTGTCTACCATGGTGGTGACAGTCAATTAGTACCATTATCCGTAATAGTAAGTACAGTGTTGAATAGTATGTTGTTTTAGGCAAACAGAAATGAAGCCATTATTTGATGTATAAATTATCCTTTCTTGAAAAATACATTAAAAGTCAGTGAAGCCATTATTTGATGTATAAAATTATCCTTTCTTGAAAATGAAAGTCAAGAGCAGCCCACTTGTGCTCATAAGTCCAATACATTGGAGCTTGTTACTAATGTTACCCTTTAACGAAGAGCTAATACTTCATCATTCCTTTTGTTTTTCGGTTTTAGGTCTATAACACGTAAATGCAGTATTATATTAAATTAAATATTATGGCAGATTGCTAGGAGAATCTAAGCCCCATAAATAGTAGGGGAAAAATTTTTTAGAAAACAGAAACGCCAAAGCGAAAAAGGCACCAGAGACATACTGCTGCTAAACTTCCTTCTTTTAAAAAAAAATTAGTGCTGTCAGAAGGGCACCGCATGGTGTCTCACCTGGCTTTCCAATTTCTTTAGAGAAAGGGATACAGACTATCACCTAGCTTGCGCTCAATGCAACAGGAGTCATCCATGTTGTCGAAAAAGAGAAAAAAGGGTAAATTCTCTTGCCCAAGGGGGACAACAAAAATCGGAATGCGTGAAGTGGGGCTTGAACCCAATACCTGTAGAAACTTGAATTGTTATTACATATAATATCATATAAATATTAAATCTATGTCGCAATATAAAAAATGCTGTATTTCTGACAGACAGTGCCATCATTTTATTATGGGGGTAATGAGTGGCCTTTGCGGAGGTTTGTGCTCTGAGTGCTTTCTTCTCCCCCCCCTCTAGTGCTTACTGGGGGGGGGGGTGCATCTATATATCACATTGGGTCTGATGCAAATCGTACAATGGATCCTGATGAGAAACGTGCAAATAGTTGTTTAGATTTTGTCAAAATAAATAACTGAATTGCAATCACAGGTGAGTTTTCCTCTATGGGGCATTTTTCACTGGTCATGGGTGGCGTGAAGAGGGACGAAAAGTCAAAGCAATTCATGAACAGATTAGCGGCACTGTACTCCTAGGAGACCTTTCAATTCATTTCCCCTGATGTTTATTTTCTTTGATTTTTATTACCCAGGAAAACAAAAACTCGCATATTGACTTCAGGCAGACTGAATCTAGCTTTTACTAAACCGTTACTGTAGTCGTAGTCTCACATGTAGTTCCATCCAGGTTATATGAAAGCCTCATGATGACGACAGGTGTATATGTTGCATGTTAACAGTCAATACTAGTTTGAGCTCAAGTCCTAAAACTAAAGCGTACAACAAAACGCTGGTGCAAAGTCCTAAAACTAAAGAGTACAACAAACACTGGTGCAAAGTCTAAAACTTAAAAACTACAACAAACAGAGTACAACTTAAGAGTACAAAACACTGGTGCAAAGTCCTAAAACTAAAGAGAGTACAACAACAAACACTGGCGCAAAGTCCTAAAACTTAAGAGTACAACAAACACTGGTGCAAAGTCCTAAAACTAAAGAGTACAACAAACACTGGCGCAAAGTCCTAAAACTAAAGAGTACAACAAACACTGGTGCAAAGTCCTAAAACTAAAGAGTACAACAAACACTGGTGCAAAGTCCTAAAACTTAAGAGTACAACAAACACTGGTGCAAAGTCCTAAAACTTAAAGAGTACAACAAACACTGGTGCAAAGTCCTAAAACTTAAAGAGTACAACAAACACTGGCGCAAAGTCCTAAAACTAAGAGTACAACAAACACTGGTGCAAAGTCCTAAAACTAAACAAAAGTACAACAAACACTGGCGCAAAGTCCTAAAACTAAAGAGTACAACAAACACTGGTGCAAAGTCCTAAAACTAAAGAGTACAACAAACACTGAGCGCAAAGTCCTAAAACTAAAGAGTACAACAAACACTGAGGCAAAGTCCTAAAACTAAAGAGTACAACAAACACTGAGGCAAAGTCCTAAAACTAAAGAGTACAACAAACACTGGCACAAAATCCTAAAACTAAAGAGTACAACAAACACTGAGGCAAAATCCTAAAACTAAAGAGTACAACAAACACTGAGGCAAAATCCTAAAACTAAAGAGTACAACAAACACTGAGGCAAAATCCTAAAACTAAAGAGTACAACAAACACTGAGGCAAAGTCCTAAAACTAAAAGTACAACAAACACTGAGGCAAAGTCCTAAAACTAAAGAGTACAACAAACACTGAGGCAAAGTCCTAAAACTAAAGAACAAAAACACTGAGGCAAAGTCCTAAAACTAAAGAGTACAAACAAACACTGAGTTAAAGTCCTAAAACTAAAGAGTACAACAAACACTGAGGCTAAAAAGTCCTAAAAAACTAAAGAGTACAACAAACACTGAGGGAAAATCCTAAAACTAAAAGTACAACAAACACTGAGTTAAGAATCCTAAAACTAAAACAAACACTGAGCTAAAATCCTAAAACTAAAACAAAACTGAGCTAAAATCTTAAAACTAAAACAAACACTGATCTAAAATCCTAAAACTAAAACAAACACAGATCTAAAATCCTAAAACTAAAAAACACTGAGGAAAGTCCTAAAACTAAAACAAACACTGAGCTAAAATCTTAAAACTAAAACAAACACTGATCTAAAATCCTAAAACTAAAACAAACACTGAGCTAAAGTCCTGAAACTAAAACAAACACTGAGCTAAAATCCTAAAACTAAAACAAACAAAACAAACAAACTGAGCTAAAATCCTAAAACTAAAACAAACACTGAGCTAAAATCCTAAAACTAAAACAAACACTGAGCTAAAGTCCTAAAACTAAAACAAACACTGAGCTAAAATCCTAAAACTAAAACAAACACTAAAGTCCAAAACTAAAACAAACACTAAATCCTTAAAACTAAAACTGAAACTAAAAACTAAAACAAACACTGAGCTAAAATCCTAAAACTAAAACAAACACTGAGCTAAAGTCAACAAACTAAAACAAACACTGAGCTAAAAGTCCTCTAATCCTAAAACAAACACTGAGCTTAAGTCCTAAAACTAAAACAAACACTGAGCTAAAGTCCTAAAACTAAAACAAACACTGAGTTAAAATTATTAAACTAAAACAAACACTGATCTAAAGTCCTTAAAACTAAAATGAACACTGAGCTAAAATCCTAAAACTAAAACAAACACTGAGTTAAAATCCTAAAACTAAAACAAACACTGAGCGAAAAGTCATAAAACTAAAACAAACACTGATCTAAAGTCCTAAAACTAAAATAAAAACTGAGCTAAAAATCCTAAAACTAAAACAAACACTGAGCTAAAATCCTCAAACTAAAACAAACACTGATCTAAATTCCTAAAACTAAAACAAACACTGAGAGTTAAAATGCTAAAACTAAAACAAACACTGATCTAAAGTCTAAAATCCTAAAACTAAAACAAACACTGAGCTAAAGTTCTAAAACTAAAACAAACACTAAAGTCCTAAAAACGAGCTAAATCCTAAACTAAAACAAACACTGAGCTAAAATCCTAAAACTAAAACAAACACTGATCTAAAGTCTAAAACTAAAAAACAAACTGAGCTAAAATCCTAAAACTAAAACAAAACTGATCTAAAGTCCTAAAACTAAAACAAACACTGATCTAAACTAAAACTAAAACAAACACTGAGTTAAAATCCTAAAACTAAAACAAACACTGAGCTAAAATCCTAAAACTAAAACAAACACTGAGCTAAAATCCTAAAACTAAAACAAACACTGAGCTTAAGTTCTAAAACTAAAACAAACACTAAAAAAAAACTAAAACAAACACTGAGTTAAAGTCCTAAAACTAAAACAAACAATGAGTTAAAATCCTAAAACTAAAACAAACACTGAGCTAAAATCCTAAAACTAAAACAAACACTGAGCTAAAATCCTAAAACTAAAAACTGACACTGAGCTAAAGTCCTAAAACTAAAACAACACTGAGCTTAAGTCCTAAAACAGACGCTAAAATAAGTCCTCTAATTAAAGAGTAAAACAAACACTGAGCTAAAGTCCTAAAACTAAAACAAACACTGAGCCAAAGTCCTAAAACTAAAACAAACACTGAGCTAAAATTATTAAACTAAAACAAACACTGATCTTAAGTCCTAAAACTAAAATGAAAGCTAAATCCCTGAACTAAAACAAACACTGAGCTAAAATCCTAAAACTAAAACAAACACTGAGCTAAAATCCTAAAACTAAAACAAACACTGAGCTAAAATCCTAAAACTAAAACAAACACTGAGCTAAAATCCTAAAACTAAAACAAACACTGATCTAAAATCCTAAAACTAAAACAAACACTGAGTTAAAATCCTAAAACTAAAACAAACACTGATCTAAAATCCTAAAACTAAAACAAACACTGAGCTAAAATCCTAAAACTAAAACAAAACTGAGCTAAAATCCTAAAACTAAAAACGACACTGAGCTAAAGTCCTAAAACTACAACAGACACTGAGCTTAAGTCCTAAAACAGACGCTAAAATAAGTTCTATAATTAAAGAGTAAAACAAACACTGAGCTAAAATCCTAAAACTAAAACAAACACTGATCTTAAGTCCTAAAACTAAAACAAACACTGAGCTAAAATCCTTAAACTAAAACAAACACTGATCTTAAGTCCTAAAACTAAAACAAAATGAACTAAAACTAAAACAAACACTGAGCTAAAATCTTAAAACTAAAACAAAAACTAAAACTAAAATAACTGATCTAAAGTCCTAAAACTAAAACAAACACTGAGTTTAAATCCTAAAACTAAAACAAACACTGAGCTAAAGTCCTAAAACTAAAACAAACACTGATCTAAAATCCTAAAACTAAAACAAAAACTGATCTAAAGTCCTAAAACTAAAACAAACACTGAGCTAAAATCCTAAAACTAAAACAAAAATTAAAATCCAAAAACTAAAACAAACACTGATCTAAAGTCCTAAAACTGAAACAAACACTGAACTAAAACTGAACAAACTAAAGTCCTAAAACTAAAACAAACACTGAGCTAAAGTCCTAAAACTAAAACAAACACTGAGCTAAAATCCTAAAACTAAAAACGACACTGAGCTTAAAGTTCTAAAACTAAAACAGACACTGAGCTAAAAGTCCTAAAACAAAACAAAAAATAAGTTCTAAAATAACTGATCTAAAGTCCTAAAACTAAAACAAACACTGAGCTAAAATCTTAAAACTAAAACAAACACTGATCTAAAATCCTAAAACTAAAACAAACACTGAGCTAAAATCCTAAAACTAAAACAAACACTGAGCTAAAATCCTAAAACTAAAACAAACAAAACAATAACTGATCTAAAATCCTAAAACTAAAACAAACACTGATCTAAAGTCCTAAAAAACTAAAACAAACACTGAGCTAAAATCCTAAAACTAAAACAAACACTGAGCTAAAATCTTAAAACTAAAACAAACACTGAGCTAAAATCCTAAAACTAAAACAAACACTGAGCTAAAATCCTAAAACTAAAACAAACACTGAGCTAAAGTCCTAAAACTAAAAAAACTAAAACAAACACTGATCTAAAGTCCTAAAACTAAAACAAACAATGAGTTAAAGTCCTAAAACTAAAACAAACACTGAGCTAAAATCCTAAAACTAAAACAAACACTGAGCTAAAGTCCTAAAACTAAAACAAACACTGAGCTAAAATCCTAAAACTAAAACAGACACTGAGCTTAAGTCCTAAAACTAAAACAATAAATCCTAAATCCTAAAACTAAAACAAACACTGAGTTAGAATCCTAAAACTAAAACAAACACTGAGCCAAAATCCTAAAACTAAAACAAACACTGAGCTAAAATCCTAAAAACTAAAACAAACACTGATCTAAAATCCTAAAACTAAAACAAACACTGAGCTAAAATCCTAAAACTAAAACAAACACTGAGCTAAAAATCTAAAACTAAAACAAACACTGAGCTAAAATCTTAAAACTAAAACAAACACTGATCTAAAATCCTAAAACTAAAACAAACACTGATCTAAAGTTCTGAAACTAAAACAAACACTGAGCTAAAGTCCTAAAACTGAAACTGAACTGAAGTACTAAAACTAATACAGATATTCAGGTTAAGTCTCAAAACAGACATTGAAGTCAAGTACTAAAATAGACACTGAGATTTAGTCATAAAACAGACACTCACTTAAACTTACCTTGAAATGCAACTTTTTAACAGTGACAGTAGCACATCCAGAAATGTAAAATCATGCATTACACACGCTCACTCTCATACCGAAGTCCTAAAACTAAAAAAAACAAACACTTGCTCAATGGGTGAATAGACATGGAAAGTATTGTTATGCAAAACCATTGGTCAAAAAGATTTAGTAGTGTAGTTGCCTGTTGCCTTGCAATTGTTGTTTTAATTCTTTCCATCTTAATAACATTTTCTTCCTTTAATTCCAGGCGTTTTATTTGATTTTTCCCACATCCACAACTAAGGTGATCTCAGAGTTTCGTTAAGATTTTATATTTTGCTCAGACTGTCCTTTGAATACCCAAGGGATCTTTAACTTAAACGGGCACAGAGTGTTGTGATCTAAACACGGGACCTAAAAAAACAAAGTCCTCAAACTTTTTTATCGCCCGTTTCCGATTGTGGGACCACTTGTCGACCCCCATACCTGGTCCAGGAGTTGGAGTGTTTTTGATCCGAAGATTTTCAGAAAATGTTCTACCTGTTGGGACACGAACCACCGACTTTTTGGTTGAGATTGAGAGGCCGATACGTTACCTCTGGTCCCCTGTGGCTGTCTTCTTCTCAAACAAGTGTTAGTCTTGACCAATTAATTTTTCTCTGCTTTTCGTGTATGTCAGGCTAATATCTAATAAATAGAGAACAATGTGTCTACTCCTAATCTGAATCAGCACATGGTGGGTGCTGCTAAAGTTGTACCCGCTCACTGTCTCCCAACGTGATCTGGGTGCTGCTAAAGTTGTACCATTGGTCAGAAAAGATCTGTTCTCCCAACATGGTGGGTGCTGCTATCTTGTACCCAATTCTGTCTCCCAACGTGGTGGGTGCTGCTAGTTGTACCCAATTCCTGTCTCCCAACGTGGTGACTGGTCTCCCAACGTGGTGGGTGCTGCTAGTTGTACCCAATTCTTGTCTCCCAACGTGGTGGGTGCTGCTAGTTGTACCCAATTCTTGTCTCCCAACTAAAGGTGGTGGGTGCTGCTAGTTGTACCCCAATTCTGTCTCCCAAATGTCTTCCTTGTGGGTGCTGCAGTTGTCGACCCCAATTCCTGGTCTCCCAACATGTGTTCCCTGATACAATTACCCCTGTCTTCCCTGTCTTCCTTGTCTTCCCTGCTTCTTCTCCCTGTCTTGACCAATTAATTTTGGATCTGCCTTCCCTCCTTCCCTGCACATGGTGGGTGCTGCTAGTTGCCTTCCTGTCTCCCCTAACTTACCCAATTCCTGTCTCCCCGTGGTGGGTGCTGCTAGTTGTACCCAATTCTTTCCCAACGTGGTGGGTGCTGCTAGTTTCCCAATTCTTGTCTCCCCTGTCTTCTTTGTCTTCCCTGTCTTCCTTGTCTTCCCTGCCTTCCCTGTCTTCCCTGCCTTCCCTGTCTTCCCTGTCTTCCCTGTCTTCCCTGCCTTCCCTGTCTTCCCTACCTTCCCTGCCTTCCTGCCTTCCCTGCCTTCCCTGTCTCCCCTAACTTCCCTGCCTTCCTGTCTTTCCCTGCCTTCCCTGCCTTCCCTGTCTTCTTTGTCTTCCCTGCCTTCCCTTCTTCTCCTGCCTTCCCTGTCTTCCTTGTCTTCCCTGCCTTCCCTACCTTCCCTGCCTTCCCTGCCTTCTTGCCTTCTCTGCCTTCCCTGTCTTCCTTGTCTTCCCTGCCTTCCCTGCCTTCCTGCCTTCCCTGTCTTTCCTGTCTTTCCTGTCTTTCCTGCCTTCCCCTCCCGGCCTTCCCTGTCTTTCCTGCCTTCCCTGCCTTCCCTGTCTTTCCTGCCTTCCTGTCTTTCCTGTCTTTCCTGCCTTCCCCGTCTGTCCTGTCTTCCCTGTCTTTCCTGTCTTTCCTGTCTTCCCTGTCTTTCCTGTCTTCCCTGTCTTTCCTGCCTTCCCTGCCTTCCCTTCCTTCCCTGCTTTTCCTGCCTTCCTTGTCTTTCCGTCAAAGTTAAAGGTTTCTTCTATATTAGGACATTGTTGATTTTGATCTGTTTTGCTTCTTGGTTTGGTTTTATGTTGTTTGTTGTTTGGAAAGGGGTTTGGGGGGGGGGTATTTATTTGATTCGGCGGGTGTTTTTATTTTTCTGTTGTTTTGTTTTCTTCGTGGAAAAGGGTAAGGGATGGGGGTATTGTTTTTCCCCTTATAATTCTTGCTCCTTTTTTAAGAGGTGGGGCCCCCTTTGTGACGCAGAGGGAGTAGATGAGGAACCAATATTACGGTACAAGTTAGTGACATAAGGTCTCATGAGAAAATATATAGTTGCAGACTTGTAATTATTCATTATAAACACCAATTTTGTTTTTCATAATCCACAATTAAATAGGCTTACAGATGGACAAGCGCACATGAATAGATGGCTTTGTTTGTCCTTACCATCGAACTATGTCAAGTGCAACACAGCTGTTGATGTAGACATTCTCATGCGTCTTGATCGGTTCAATCATGTAGCAATAACAAAAATCACTTTGTTATATTAATTTTTGGTTGATTGCTGATCAGTCTTAATCTAAGTGGTTAATCCCTGTCCTCATTGTTACATGTAATACCCTGGACTCGGATTAACAGGGAATTACTGTAGGATAAATGTATACGCGTATCTAAACAGAAGAGCAGTTCTACTGGGTAGCCTCACGTGGCTCCATACATAAAGTAAGTAAATATGTAAAAGCTCCCAAAGATTTCCACGTTCTCAGGTAGCAGGCTTACCAGATGCAATCATGTCGAGCTCAAATGAAAATAGGCGGAGCTTTGGAGCAAAACCGCGACAGCTTAACGCATTAAAAATAGAAAATAATAAGACCTGAACACCTTCTTACAACAATCGTGCCAGGAAGTATCTGCTCTGAATTTCATGCTGACACAAACAGTTATTTACTCCAGGTTAGCAGTACACGCCTTTGTAGTTGATGATGGGCATACCTATGTACTTAACTACTTACTTGGGCCCTTTGTCGCAATACGATGCCCAGATCATTGACAACGGTCAGCCATTGCCCACAGGTTTACGCTGCCCTTTCCAGCTTTTTCCCAACAGCGGTTGCTTTTGCAGGGTTTCTCTTTAGTGTCTCTTCTTCACTTGATCTTTAATTATTTGATTTTGATCTTCATTTTCTTCTTTTGCCTTAATGAATCAAATCAAGGCCTGCCTGGGGATGGGGCTTTTTTTTTTGCAAGCTTTAGTCGTGACGTATTCATCCGCATTTTATTTTTTTAAATCCGAGGGACTCGGTAGTTGGCCTCTCAACCAAAGGTCGTTGGTTCAAGCCCCGCCAACGGTTGACAAATTTTCTCGAGTTTTTTTTCGAGTAAGATTGTACCCCCTATTCCAGGTAGGTGAATCGACAACTAGTCCCATCGGAGACGAACAATAAAAAAAGAGGCCCTGTGTGCAAACCACAACGTTCTGTGCACGTTAAAGATCCCTTGGCTGTTTAGAAGGCCGTCCGGTTAAAATAAAAAAATCTCACTACCAAATACCGAGACCACTTTAGCTGTGGATGTGGGTAAATCAAATCAAATAAAAAATCTTCAAATCTGCATGAGAAATTATGGTTCCTGAGCTTTGTTTTGTCGATAGCTCCTGGTTTCTGACCTGGTCTTAGCAATGCGTACGTAAGATCTGTCCAATGAATCCATTTATAAGAGTCTGTAGTTTGTTGTCTGTGATCTTATCCCCCGTATTTCAGAACTATCAAAGAGGTGAAATGATGTCATATTGGTGTTGAAAATCTGCATCTGTTCTAATACTGATGTCTCTGCAATTTCGGACCTTCTCTGAGCACCAGGAAGACATTTTGAGTATTGCTGATTTAGCCTTTTATATCAGAATTTGTTATTCCACCTCTGTCGACCACACTGTCTAGAATTAAAAAGCAGTCAACTTCATTTGATGCACCGCTTGAATTTGGTAATCTTGCTTCTATATCTAGTCTCTCCTTTGTTTTTTACATGTTTAATGTTGTTTATTATTCATTCCTATCTAAATAGTCAGTCCTTGCAAAACTGTTTTGCACTGTCTTCCCTCTTTCTCTCTTCTTTCTGTTCCAAAAGCTCACATTGTCACTAGAACTGTTCAATTTCATTGTATCGCAATACGTATTACTTCTAGTCGCCTCGTTCTGGACTTTCTGGTCAGATTTTTACTTTGGACATGTTTACGTTGATGCTTTCTCTTTCGTTTCCATTGTTTCCCATGGTATTTCAAACGATTGTCCTGAAAACTGTCTTTCTGTTGTGTGTTTCTTTCTTTACATGATTGTGTCTACCGCCTTAGCCTAGTTATATAGCTGTGACTAGTGTGAAGCCTTCTTAATAATGTTATTCCTATTATTCCCGACTACCTATAAAAAAACAACCTAAAAAAAAAAAAAAAGCCCATCCGTTTGAATTTTATATGGACCCCAATATTAGGACATCATTCGATAATCAATTTGTAACGGTATGGTTTAGTAAATGATATTTAACCGGTGGTAAAAAAACCCAACATGTATCATATTATCATGATAACACAAACATAACGTCCTTTTTAAAGGATTAATAAAGATAATTGAATTGCATTATCAGGCACTCTAGCCAATCTAAGCGGCAGTGGTTGGTGACCTATTCAAACCTTGAATGACACAGAGTACTTCAGACCACTAGGCCGCCTCCCCCCTCCCCTCCTACAAGTTGAAAAATAATAGCAACAATAGTGATAGTAACCATTGCACAAAATACCAAATTTAAGCATCTTCAAGTAACTTTTATTCACATTATGATTGTTTTCATTAAAAACATAAAAACACTGTATATTTGTTCAATTTTCTTTGAAAGCAAAATGCTTCATCAAACATAATGACTACATTAAAGACTCTCTCTCTCTCTCTCTCTCTCTCTCTCTCTCTCTCTCTCTCTCTCTCTCTCTCTCTCTCTCTCTCTCTCTCTCTCTCTCTCTCTCTCTCTCTCTCCATATCTATCCCCACACACACACACACACACACACACACACGCACGCAATCACGGGCACACACCATCACATACACACGCAATTAATATAAAATATCGCACTTTCCATTGCTTCATTTTCAAGCTCCCCAATGTACCGGTATTTTAGTCTTTAATAGAGCAATGGACGTGGTAGACATATTCCCAAGGATATCTTTCACGGTGCTTTTTCGTTGAATACTTGACCAGTTTCTTGTAAGTTAGAGTTATAATTTACTCTCATTCTCATGCAGTTATTGCAGTAATTTCTTCCACAACGTATATCTCGATTGTGCTATCTGTTTGATCACCGCATGCACTACATACAACACTTAGCAAACACAATCCTACCACAGTTCGTTTTCACATCACATATTTCTTAAAAGCAACTTAAAATGGCAAAAGAGTCTATAGCAGCACATACCTAAAATGGCAGAGGAGTCTAAAACAACTCTAAAAACTAACGAAGCTCTGTTAAACACTTACAATAAACGAATAAAGTAATGCAATCAATGTTCACACAATGCAAGAATAAAGAACTTCAGATGAAATAATAAATAGGCAATACAAAGGGTGTGGATTCATTTGTTCCGGGCAGTTTTGAAACTGTTACTTCATCATGGACACCCATGAGAGAGAGAGAGAGAGAGAGAGAGAGAGAAGAGAGAGAAGAAGAGAGAAGAGAGAGAGAGAGAAGAAGAAGAAGAGAGAGAGAAGAGAGAGAGAAGAGAGAAGAGAGAGAGAGAGAGAGAGAGAGAGAGACAGAGAGAGACAGACAGACAGACAGACAGACAGACAGACAGACAGACAGACAGACAGACTGACAAACAGACAGACTGACAAACAGACAGACAGACAGACAGACAGACAGAGCATACTATTTAGAATACGTGTCACTTGGTAACAATATGCCGAAAAGCAATGATGAAAAGATGGAACGTATATCATATTGATAATTAACTTACAATGACCAATGACCGTTACACAAAGAACCGTAACTGTGAATAATCACGACGTGAAGTAACGCTGAAATGATACGCTGTACAGCAATGAGAAAATAACGAAATACATGGACATATTATATCATGGGTGGGAAAAGAAAAGGGTAGTCTTTTGCATTCGTGAGGCATTCGACATTACAATAAAATAATATTATTGCATAATTACTTTCAATAATCTGTGCATACAAGACAGGTATTAAACCCTTCCAACATTACAAGACTTTTAACATGAAAACGCAAATGTTGATAACTCTATTGCATTGAAAATGGCAATTGAAGTAGCTTGCAAATAGAAACCTAGAGCTGTTTAGAGTAAATCGTGTGCATCACTATCATGGCACTATGGCCTACAGTACCAAATTATAGGTATGGCCGTGCTTATCGAGTTTACTCCTGGACGCACTGCGCTCATAGCAAAAGCAAAATTTCTTCAAGGCTATTACAGCCCACGTAGTTGGAGTTTATCCCGGTTTCTGTTGCGTGAAGTGGAACAGGTGATAGTTACCTCCTGTACAGGACGCTAATCAAACTCAGACGCAGGTATTTACTCTCAAGCTTGTACCCATTTACACCTGGGTTTGGTGGGGGGGGGGGAATGCCTGTAAAGTCTTTTCCCCCAAGGAACACAACGTCGGGCCTAGATTTGCTAGGATTCGAACCCGGGCCTCATGGTAACAAGTCCGATAGTCTTAACAACTCGGCCCCTGACACCGCAATGTTTGCCATAAGCTTTCGTGAAGGCTGTTAGAAGGGTACTAGCACATTGTAATACAGCTCACAGACAATAAATATTATAGCTTAGACACATAACACCAGTGTAAGCAAGACAATAAATATTATAGCTTGACACATTACACCAGTGTAAACAAGACATAGCTTAGACGCATAACACCATTGTAAGCAAGACAATAAATATTATAGCTTAGACACATAACACCAGTGTAAGCAAGACAATAAATATTATAGCTTAGACACATTACACCAGTGTAAGCAAGACAATAAATATTATAGCTTAGACACATAACACTAGTGTAAGCAAGACAATAAATATTATAGCTTAGACACATAACACTAGTGTAAGCAAGACAATAAATAGTATAGCTTAGACACATAACACTAGTGTAAGCAAGACAATAAATATTATAGACATAACACCAGTGTAAGCAAGAAATAAATTATAGCTTAGACACATAACACCAGTGTAAGCAAGACAATAAATATTATAGCTTAGACACATAACACTAGTGTAAGCAAGACAATAAATATTATAGCTTAGACACATAACACCAGTGTAAGCAAGACAATAAATATTATAGCTTAGACACATAACACCAGTGTAAGCAAGACAATAAATAGTATAGCTTAGACACATACCACTAGTGTAAGCAAGACAATAAATATTATAGCTTAGACACATAACACCAGTGTAAGCAAGACAATAAATATTATAGCTTAGACACATAACACCAGTGTAAGCAAGACAATAAATATTATAGCTTAGACACATAACACCATTGTAAGCAAGACAATAAATATTATAAGCTTAGACACATTACACCAGTGTAGGCAATTAAACTCTAAGCGAAAAGAAATGAATGGCATTGAAACCAATGTGTAAAACTATCTTGTATTGCTTAGGCTGTTAACACAGCTACACAATGATATTAATACTGATTGGCTAAACACACGTTTTGTTACCTCTGGTTAAATCACGTCTATTGTATAACATAAATTGCCCAATTCTGTTCATATTGAATCAGGAGGTTCCTTGAACGTCACATTTCTTTATTAAGTTCTGATCATATTGAATCAGGAGGTTCCTTGAACGTCACTATTTCTTTATTAAGTTTGATCATATTGAATCAAAACCCTAATTGTTAAAAAAGGGGATGGATGGCGTTTGTATTTGCCAAGCAAACATCAACATTTGTATTATGTAGTCAAAGTCTTTGAAAATGAAGCTGTTAGGAAGTTTGATTCCTGCTTGTTGTTGGGTGTTGGGGGGGGGCGCGGAGGGGAAGGTTATGTGTTTTTCTCTCAAAACGCCTGGATTCTAAATCTGATTTAGGCATTTGTGACATACAACTGATGATATATATTTTTTTATTTTTTAAATCGTCATAATTCAAGCTGTATCTGTGATGCCTGTCAACAAATGTAACCCACTACCGCTATATTAAAGGCTTGCGGTAACAAAAGTAACCCAATACCGCTATAGTGAAGGCTTGCGGTAACAAAAGTAACCCAATACCGCTATAGTGAAGGCTTGCGGTAACAAAAGTAACCCAATACCGCTATAGTGAAGGCTGATGGTAAGTCCCTGATCACGATAAACTAAACGTGACACCAGAATTTAATTTATGACACTATATAAATACAGCTTATAAATATTATAACAGACTGTTTCAGAATGAGCATGAATATGCTTGCATATCAAACATCAACTTCTTTGGCAGCGCCCATTCATATAACTTCCATATGGAAATAACACATTTCACACGTTTTCAAGAGAATCACATGGACGGTAACGTTTTGGCAATTTTTTTCATCTTGGAAAAGTTGAATAATTCATAATTATTATGAACTTCATTTCACACAGGAATAATGTTTTAAAAAAAGAAAGAACTTTCTTGGTGTTTTAAGTATGAACTCCGAGAATTCAACGTAAATACTGGTATTATCCAGGTTTGGGAAGGATTCGTATTTATTTTATCCCCAGGTAATCTTGTGAAAGGTTCAGTGACATCCACACATAAATCTCTGACGTCATGGTCTTTGGTAGCTTTCACAGCAAGAAAATCCCAGGCCCATTCAACGTTTCACACACCATCGTTGTCGAGGGTTTGAACATCGGTCCTTCGGCTTGCAAAGCTAGCACCGCGCCTTGGGACCATCATTCTTCCCTCTTTCCTCCTCACCTTCTTCAATCTCTGCCTCCTTGGACATTTAGTCACTGTCTGAATATTCGCCAACTGGCAGACTTTCTTCAGACGCGTGTTTCAGAATAGATTTGACGGGCGTTGGGTTCAACGTTGGGTTCCGAACGTATTTCTTCCTGGGTCTGGTTCGGATGAGTTCTTTCTTACAGTCATCAGCCCACTGAACATGTCCATTGCCTATAGCCAACTGTGGAGCAAAGAAACAGACGGATCAGAGAGTGAACAATATCTCAAACGAAATAAACAAATGATCTTCTTCTTCTTCTTCTTCTTCTTCTTCTTCTTCTTCTTCTTCTTCTTCTTCTTCTTCTTCTTCTTCTTCTTCTTCTTCTTCTTCTTCTTCTTCTTCTTCTTCTTCTTCTTCTTCTTCTTCTTCTTCTTCTTCTTCTTCTTCTTCTTCTTCTTCTTCTTCTTCTTCTTCTTCTTCTTCTTCTTCTTCTTCTTCTTCTTCTTCTTCTTCTTCTTCTTCTTCTTCTTCTTCTTCTTCTTCTTCTTCTTCTTCTTCTTCTTCTTCTTCTTCTTCTTCTTCTTCTTCTTCTTCTTCTTCTTCTTCTTCTTCTTCTTCTTCTTCTTCTTCTTCTTCCTTCTTCTTCCTCCTCCTTCTCCTTCTTCTTCTTCTTCTTCTTCTTCTTCTTCTTCTTCTTCTTCTTCTTCTTCTTCTTCTTCTTCTTCTTCTTCTTCTTCTTCTTCTTCTTCTTCTTCTTCTTCTTCTTCTTCTTCTTCTTCTTCTTCTTCTTCTTCTTCTTCTTCTTCTTCTTCTTCTTCTTCTTTTCTTCTTCCTTCTTCTTCTACTCCTTCTCCTCTCTTCCATCGCCTCTTCCCTCTTCCTCTGTCTATTTCAACCTCCTGTCTTCTTTCTGCATATTATCGTGTTTGCTTTGTCAAATGTTCTTGGTAACTATACGTACTAACGGGCCTTTGAATGATTTACCGACAACGTGCTCTCTTATTATGTCCTACCTTCATGTCTGGTTTGATCAACATGCCATCACTGTAGCGTCTGTTTTTCAATCTTCCACCTACAATCTTCCCTTCAAGGTTTGGAAGTTGTGAAATGGTTCCAAATTCGAACTGACAAAGGAAAAAAGCGCAAAACAATTTGTATTTGACTATGATGCACATTTTGTGTTGTTGTTGTTGTTGTTGTTACATGATAATCGTAATCGCAAAACTTAGACTGCAACCGCGGTAGCTTCACTCTCTCACCGACTTCTCCTTGCTTTTTTGGGAGAGTCGACATTGCAAGTGGAGTGCCTCCTATTTGAAACACAAGTGTGACCAATGACCCCGTAATCCCATATGTCTATCGGCATTATATTTACTCATTTCTAGCTATAGATCTAGAGATCTAGACGGAAAGTTAAAAAAAAAATTAAAAAAAAAAAAAAAAAGCTCAAAATTTGCAATCATTAGCATCAAGATGTAATTTGTGTTGCAGAATTCAAATAAGAAATAAAAAAACCCTCTTGTACAGAATTTGTGATCCGAAATGTGTGGGTGCCATCTTTAGATCTTGTGACGTCGAGCGGATGCGGTGGGGGAAAAAATGGGGATGATTTTTAATGCTGCACTTAAATCAAAATCGTCATAAGTTTGCCATGGACGTGAGAGGAGACTAGATTGGTGCCCCGGTCTTACGTGTTAAGTGTCTTTCCCAAGGAAAACAACGTAAGACCTGGCTTTGCTAGGACTCGAGCTCGGAACCTTATCGCTCGGCCACCGACGTCACCCAAGTTGAGAGTGGTTTCCAGTAAAAAAAACAACAAAAAACAACAAAAAAACGAATAGAATTTGAAACCCTACACTTAGACTGGATTGGCTTGGCTAATCTCAACCCAAACTCGAGGCTTTTGCGCCATTCTTCGAGTTGGGAATGACGAAATTACGTGACCACGTCGAAGGACACGGACACGAAATTAATTTTAGAGCACTTAAAAGTAAAGACAAATCAAATCCATGATTAAACGCATACTCTCACACACACACACACACACACACACACACATACACACCCAATACACACACAATACATACACACACACATACACATACAATACACACATACACACACACACACACACACACACATTATGTATATTATACGTAACAACGATTAGAAGTGAAAATATCACGAAAGGGCAATGCACTGTGATCCACGCCAAAAACTGGGATTAATTTTCTTGTTTCGCTTTCATTACAAGACAAGTCTAACACGCTCACCAACAATTATATAAATACATGTACATACATACATACTTACACATATACATACTTACATACATACATACATACATACATACATACATACATACATACATACATACATACATACATACATACATACAAATACATACATGCATATATACAAACAAAAATACATGCATACATATATACATACATACATACATACATACACATACACACATACATGCATACATACATATTTACATACATAAATACATACATAAATGCAAACAAAAATACACACATATATTACATAATACATGCATACATACACAAAAGCATACATACATACATACATACATACATACATACATACATACATACATACATACATACATACATACATACATACATACATACATACATACATACATACATAATACATACATACACACATACATACATACATGCATATATACAAACAAAAATACATGCATACATACATACTTAAATACATAAATACATACATACATACATACACACATGCATACATACAAACAGACAGTCAGACAAACAGACAGACAAGACAGACAGTCAGACAAGCAGACATATAGACACATAGTCAGACATACAGACTTGCTATATGTCTGTGAATAGGAACATCAAAATCAAAAGAAAGGACAGCTCCGTTTGCATACTTTGCCCACCAAGCACGTGTCACTGACTCCATAATATATTTATTCGTTACAGTTTATTTTATCCTTTATATTTTATTAGCCTTTCAGGTTCTTTTCCATTAATTATTGTAGGATTTGTTTATTTTTATTTTTATCTTTTTATCTTTCCAACCCCCCCCCCCCCCCCAACCCTTTGTACCTATGCATTTGATCCAGTCTTGCGTAGCATTATGTGATTCTCATTTCTCCTATTACAGCCTTTGCCCACACTTCAAATGTAATTTAAAGCTTATCTATAATCCGCGTGTTTGATACAGCGAACTATTATCATTATAATGAATTATAACTCAATTCAATTAAATTCAAGTTTTTTTGGTCAGCTGTAGACAATTTTCTTGTTTTACAATCTCTTCAAATATTGAGTAAAACATTATATATAACGTATATTATACTATAAGTATATAAAACACCAGGGTCAAAGTAATGCGTACAACATGCACAAGATATCGTCTTGAAATTGTGAATTAAGGTAGATTTCTAGCGACGCATTCGCACGCACACCTACATACATTATCATGTTCGTCCATTTATGTATTTCACCCAGTGATGGAGTTAAAAAGCATTAACATTGTAATACAACTTTAACACAGGCTTATTTTTTAAAACGTTAACAAAGAGACATTATATTCATAAAAATAGAAACGGGTTTAAAGGGAGATTTATATTATGTTATACGATATATTATACTATTAAATTATAATCTTATGCCATGTTAATACTCGTGAAGAAGAACGAGACTCTGAAAAGTATCGAGAAAGAGATAATGGTGAGGAAAAAGCAAAGGAAGAAAGAGGAAATAAAAAAGATTTAATTATAACTCCGAGGAAAGAGCACAGACATAACTACCAAACCAATTCCATCTGCAAAAAGAGTTCCCTAATTGGGGCACATTAACCCCATGGGTATGGCCATAATCTACCAAATCAATTTCATCTGCAAAAAGAGTTCCCTAATTGGGGCACATTAACTCCAAAGGTACGTGATTCCGTCCCGGAGAGTTCGTGGGATGTTTCTAAAAGTCGAAACTAAATGTATTATAACAAACCAACAATTTAATCTGAAACCCATTGCTACAGTATAATAATTGTCCTGTCGTACTCGCAGACACTCAGTATTTTATAATATAATTTGTTCATCTATTGTTATCATAACAACAATACATTATGAACTTGCTTTTTTACGAAGCACTGGTATGCGGATTATGATTTAAACCAGGCTCAGATTGTGTCTCGAATAGTTGGGGTCCGCGGAGACCTTTGCCGTCCACAGGGGGTTCATGGGATGGGGGGGGGAGTAATGTTAAGATACCACTGGTCTACAGTGTAAAAGAAAGCGGGGGGGGGGGGGGGGGGAGACATCACCGTAAATGTACAACAGTGAAATAAGGGGAAAGAAGTCAGAATGCACTTAAATGAAACAAAGGTCATTGGTGTACTAAGGTCAAAGACAAGAATCTCACATCTTCGCCCATGGAATGAGACCACGACCGCTCTCTGCCACCACCGATGTCTCCATCAAAGCTCGCCAGACTCCCATGGGAAGAGCCTTGGTCTTTGTCGTCATTGTTGCTGTTCTCATCTTCCTTTCTGCATCTCCGGCAGTTACAGGTGTGTTCTGGGTCGGAGTCATCATTGTGGTGATGGGAGCAGGACAGGTATCTCATGGCCTGAGGTCAGAGGTGCACAAAGTAAAGTGTAGGGTTTTGCCAGTCCCATCATAATCAGAGGTGAGCACAGTGTAAGGCAGGCATCAGGAGTTTACCATTGAGTACGGCACAGTGTAGTAGTTTACCATTTTTCTAGGCATTCGGCACAGTGTAGTAGGTTACCATTGCTTTCTAGGTACGGCACAGTGTGGTAGTTTGCCATTGCTTTCTAGGCATACGGCATGATGTAGGGGTTTGCCATTGCTTTCTAGGGCATACGGCACAGTGTAGTAGTTTACCATTGCTTTCTAGGCATACGGCACAGTGTAGGGTAGTTTACCATTGCTTTCTAGGCATACGGCACATTGCTTTTGTACGGCATAGTTTGCCATTGCTTTCTAGGCATACGGCATGCAGTGTGTAGTAGTTTGCCATTGCTTTCATAGGCATACGTTGTTTGCATTGATTTCTAGGCATACGGCACAGATGTGGGGTTTGCCATTGCTTTTAGGCATACGGAGTTTAGTTTACCATTGCTTTTCATACGGCATAATGTGGTAGTTTGCCATTGGTTTCTAGGGCATATGATGTAGGGTTTGCCATTGCTTTTCATACGGCATACGGCACAGTTGTTTGCCATTGCTTTTAGGTAGTTTGCCATTGCTTTCTAGGCATACGGCATGATGTTTTGCCAGCCTTTACAGTGTTTACCATTGTAGGCATATGGTGTAGGGGTTTGCCATTGCTTTCTAGGCATACGGCATGATACGGTGTGGGTTTACCATTGCTTTCTAGGCATGCACAGTGTGGTAGTTTGCCATTGCTTTCTAGGCATACGGCATGATGTAGGGTTTACCATTGCTTTCTAGGCATACGGCATGGTGTAGTAGTTTTCACCATTGCTTTCTAGGCATACGGCATTGTGTAGGGTTTGCCATTGCTTTCTAGGCATACAGGGCATATGTGTAGTAGTTTGCCATTGCTTTCTGCTTTTAGGCATACGGCACAGTGTGTTAGTTTACCATTGCTTTCAGGCATACGGCATTGTTTACCATTGCTTTAGGCATACGGCATGATGTAGGGGTTTGCCATTGCTTTTCTAGGCATACGGCACAGTGTAGGGGTTTTGCCCATTGCTTTCTAGGCTTTACAGGCATGTTGTGTAGGGTTTGCCATTGCTTTTCTACGGCATTGTGTAGGCAAACGGCATTGCTTTTAGGCATACGGCATAGTGTGGTAGTTTGCCATTGCTTTTGCCATTAGTACTTTACAGCATACGGCATGGTGTAGTACTTTGTGGCATACGGCATAGTGTGGTAGTTTGCCATTGCTTTCCACACCGCTTTACGTTCAGAGTGAACCAGTAAAATTATGCCAAATCTAAGGGGCAACAGACATCTTGTTTTCAGTTTCATTTTAGACTATACAATTATTATGCCACATTATGCCATATATTGACCGTAAACCATCTGCATAACTCCGTTAAGATGACAGCTCCTATCTTATGGAACAGCGTCAGTTTTAAAACAAGCTCATCTGTTAATTCATTCAAGAGAAGTCTAAAAAACGGAAATATTCACTGTTGCATTTTCAAACTTCAATATAATATAGTTATGATGTTGTGTACATAATATGAATTGTTTTTAGGACATGCTTCTATCATCGCCCCATTGTCTTCAATTTGATGACCTGTTAACACAATGTCACTAAGCAACAATCGCTTCCTGACTGCATGCAATGCATTAACATTAACACATGGGGTATATCACCCATCTCTCACGTGACCATGGTTTCGTACCCAGAGCTCAATGGTGGCTATACCGCATCATCGTGCCTATCGCGGTAATGTTATTTCTTTTGTCTGTTATATTATTCATGTTTTAATCACGTAGTGCTTAAACGTGCTTAAGCTGTTTGTGTGTGAAGAATAATTTATGTATACTGTAGTAAAAGTGTGTTGCATTTTATATAGTATTGAAGGCATTGCAACACCAAAACAATGTGCCGCTTTTGGACACTAAAGTTAATTCTTACTATCTTAATGGAGACAACGGAAGGTCAGTCGGTAGAGCCTCTGACTGTCAGTCGGGCTCAATGGAGACAACGGAAGGTCAGTCGGTAGAGCCTCTGACTGTCAGTCGGGCTCAATGGAGACAACGGAAGGTCAGTCGGTAGAGCCTCTGACTGTCACTCGGGCTCAATGGAGACAACGGAAGGTCAGTCGGTAGAGCCTCTGACTGTCAGTCGGGCTCAATGGAGACAACGGAAGGTCAGTCGGTAGAGCCTCTGACTGTCACTCGGGCTCAATGGAGACAACTGGAAGGTCAGTCGGTAGAGCCTCTGACTGTCACTCGGGAGTCCCGAGCTCGGTTCCTAGCCTGAGCAAATGTTTTTGGCCTCTTTGTCGACCCAGGAGAAATATGGGTAATTGAGCCCCTGCAGACTAAGCGAATTTAAAGTCGGCGTGGTTAGCAACGGCAGACTACATGATTGTAACTCATTCCCCCAAATGCCTAAAAGGTAAAAAAAAAAAAAAAGAATAAAACAAAAAAAAAACAACGACAATCCACAGGACTCTACTCCTGATTACCCTACGTTGAGTAGATCACCACAATGGTGGAAGGGGTAAATTTCAATTAAACAAAGAAAAAAACCCTACTCATGAGTATGGGTACTTTACTTTGATTAGATTCAAATTGGGATGCATAATCATAAATGTGAAATTCTTGTAATATATCTTTATCATAAATGCAAGATTTAAGTATTATCATAGATAGACCTACTATATCTTAGTCACATTATCAGACATAATAGTCACGTATTGTCGAAACATAGCTGAGATCGATGTATTGTCATCAGTGTAGGATCGGTGCAGTGGCGTATTAATCAGGAAAATGTGTACTAGATATGTTTTTCATCGATATTAAACGTTCATTTTAGGAGCTTCAAACGCTTCTATAATACTATAATAATATATCAGGAAATTTTATCACATACAATTTTGATTTGATTAATGGGAGAACTGAAAACAAGGGAGGAAGGCTGCCAAGTGGGGGAAATGGATTCTGAAAGACATGGCATAACCGATAAAATTATACTATTGATTCACATATTATAACCCCGCTTTCATTGACAGACACGCATACAGACATATATTATACAGATACACACACACACACACACACACATTATACACCACGCACAGCTTTGAGTCTCAACGTGTTCATAATGTTCATTCAGCCCACATGAAACACGATTTCCTAATGTAAAGACGAGGACGTGTAAACACAGACGACTGATCTCAAAGGAACTGCGCTAAGAGAATCATTGTTCGGGTGCTTGCTATTAATTCTAAGAATATGAATAAGAACTCTTTCTTTTTTTTTGTCCAATAGAAAATGTACTATTCACATTTCATAACCAGTTCAGTTCTGATTCACTTACCTCTAAATAATAAAAATCGACGGACTGTTTCGGAGAATCTGTTTCGTCCGTTGGTTCCTCTAAGAAAGAGTTTCTTTCGCTCATTCTGGTTAAAAAGAATGCGTTTTGTATCACCCTTGGGGTAGATTTCCTCTGGATTAGCAATATCCAGTTCCACAGTAACACTCCTTTGATGACTAATTAGTACATGAAAACACACACTGATGAAAGGGAAATTTCAGCCATCAACGACACCCTTTACCTTAAAACATCTTGTCACGTCTTTTCCTTTTTTTGTTTGTTTTCAAAATCATAAGACGTCACCATCGAATCGTCTCTGATATCCAAAGGCTGAAATCACAAACCATTTCTCTAGCTAATTCCGTCTCCCCGTTCACGTAGACTAGAAAGTAACTGGCTGTTGAATAGGCCACAACGTAAAACCTTATCAGTCAGATTTCAAGTACAAGAAATTCCACCCAAAGCCACAAGTTTCTGATAGGTTGAGATACATAGCACATAGGAAATCTTGCTATTGTGTGATCATGGTAGGTCTATGTTGAAAACACATCAGAAAATCAATTTAGATGGTGAACAAAGAATGTAGTTCTCGACTTCTTTTCATCCGCACGGGTTCCATTGGTTTTCACCACCTGGCGAAACAAAGCAAAACAATAACCTTAATGATAAAAAAAAATACACAACAATTATCACCGTAATTCATGAACTACTTCTAACAACAACAAGATAACAAATCCTGCACCACCTTAGCCATTTGATAAATAATACAGAGAAAATATGTGTGCGACATTAATAAGTGATAACTTGTCTATGCAACAGGGATAAGAACAACTGTCTGTAAGTTTGATTTGATTGCTGATTTACCCACATCCACGACTTAAGTGATCTCAGGGGTTTTGGTAGGATTTTAAAGTGTGCCCGGACTGCCTTGTATGCCGCCAAGGGATCTTGAAACTGCACAGTGAATTATGATCTGTACATGGGACGTCCTTTTTATCGTCCGTCTCCCATAGGACTAAGTGTCGATTTCCCTATCTGGATCAAGTTGAGGGGGAGGGGGGGAACGGGAGGGTTTATACTTGAAAATAACTCGAGAAAGATTATTAACCGTCGGGACTTGAACCCACGACCTTTTGGTTGTGAGGCAGACATTTGCCTTTGGACCACCGAGATCCCTGTGTCTGTAAGACAGGGAGCAAGTTAGAATACATGTCCAGGAGAGATGAATGTGACAAGAATGAAGAAATACCGTTATATGTTTGTTTAAGAAAAAAAGATGGATCATTGTGATATATCAAACACGATGAAAGCAAAACTATTTTACACGTTTTGTCAATGGTGTGAAGGAAGAGTGCTTTGTTATATTCGGCATGAAGGAGTAATTTAGATTAAAGTAAGAGAGTTATATCTAAAAAAGGGTGGAGGAGGGGAGGTACTGCACATGAGGCCCACAGTCAGTAATACTTGTTATTAACATAATGTAATGTTCATACTTCACACACACAAAGGATACCATGTTGCGAGAGAGATGTCTTTACTTTCCTGTCTGTCTATCTCTGTGTATATGGATATATGCCTCTCTGTCTCTGTCTCTGTCTCTGTCTCTGTCTCTGTCTCTGTCTCTCTCTGTCTCTCTGTCTCTGTCTCTGTCTCTGTCTCTGTCTCTGTCTCTCTCTCTGTCTCTGTCTCTGTCTCTCTCTCTCTCTCTCTCTCTCTCTCTCTCTCTCTCTCTCTCTCTCTCTCTCTCTCTCTCTCTCTCTCTCTCTCTCTCTCTTTCTCTCTCTATCTCTCTCTATCTCTCTCTCTCTCTCTCTCTCTCTCTCTCTCACTTTCACACACACACACACACACACACACACACACACACACACACACTCAGTACATGACTGCGTTTATGTTCTAAGACTGGGTTATTATCTTTTAACCCTAATGTATATTTCTGCACAACAAGATTCGTTAGTTTACTTCTATATTTTCAGTTTCAAACAAGATTGTTTCTTTCCTATTTCGTTTTCTTTGTTATCTTGTTTGTGTCGATGACAAATTGTGACATGAGAAACACGCAATGTTGTAAGTATAATACAGGGTGATCAATCTAAAACGCAACCCATGGAAAGTAGGGACAACCCAATGCTTTGATTATATTGACTCTTAAAGCAAACATTGGACACGTGCATAAAGCTGTCTTTAGCACAAATGAATACTTCACACCATGTGTGCAAAAATAACTCCTCAATTGAAATGTTATGCGTTCAGTATAATGCTGCGTTCAAGATTGATCAGCCTGTATTGTGTTTGAAAAAAGAGTAAACAACTTAACATAAATAGACGGAATAAAAGATTAGAAAAATTTAATGAATGGTAAAATAGTAAAACTGTATCATTGAGTAGCTGTCCCATGAAGAAGAATTTAAAAGAAGTTTCTGTAGATTTTCTAACAAACAATTTGGAAAATTCACGTATGAGGCTTGCACTTCAAGAATTATTTTTTCTGAACACTTGTTTGTTCACAAATCAAAACGGATATATCTATATAATAACATACATTTTTGTCAATCTTGTGTGCCAAACCAATTTTTTCCTATTCGTTTTTCTTATTATAATTATCAAAATTTCGATCAACAGAATCTAGTTCTAGAAAATGAAATCGACACTGTTTTCAATAACATCGTTCAAGAAATGCGCATGCCTGGAGGTCGCAATGACCGGAACGCCTTTCTCCTACTTGTGAACAATCAGTTCTATGAATTCTCTTTTATAGACGAAGCCAAGGAGCTTAAACTCATTCATTTTGCGATACCCTCACTGTTACACAACAGATAACGTTCGATGTCATGCGTAGTTACTATGAAACGCCATGTGAACCCCTGTATGGGTCATGTCAGCTATGATTTAGCTGTTTGAAGGGCTTTTAATATAATCTGAAGTGTGACACTTGTGTTATTCAGATAAAATGGACAATAAATATAAATACGTTTTTAAAGACACAGTTTGGCGAGGAAGGATAAAGGGATTTGATTGGCAGTGAGCATTGATGTGAAACACCTTTGCTTATAGGAGAGAT
>JAXRKP010002038.1:0-45000 GCA_037039925.1 Doris montereyensis
TAAACATTTTATCTCTTCGTCTCTGTCCGTCCGCCTGGCTCCTCGCCAGTGTGTCTGTCTGCTCTCTCTCACCTCTGAATATCTGTCTGCCTATCTGTCTGTCTGTCTTTCTGTCTCTCTCTCCCTCCCTCCTCTCTCTCTCTCCTCCCTCCCTCTCTCTCTCTCTCTCTCTCTCTCTCTCTCTCTCTCTCTCTCTCTCTCTCTCTCTCTCTCTCTCTCTCTCTCTGTTCTAGACGTTAATCATTGACACGCACATAAAGTCACATATGTATACAAGAAAACTTCACGTATGATACAAGAAAACCTGGATACTCTATCAGTGAGGTCTGCAGTCCTGAAGACCTTATATTATGCGGAGACGTTTGCATAATTCATCGAAGACTAGGCATTTATTCTTTATCAACCACTGGCTCTAAGATCATGCCCGCACAATGAATTTATATCCGCCCTGTCAAACACGTGTAGCTCCAATCAGATAATAGATTGTCAGCCACACAACCGAACGGACCAGTGAATGCACTCACAAAGTATGTAGTGGTTTTATAACATTATTATTATTATTATTATTATTAATATATTATTGAAAGTATTATTATTATTATTATTATTATTATTATCATTATTATTATCATTATCATTATTATTATTATTATTATTATTATTATTATTATTATTATTATTATTATTATTATTATTATTATTATTCACTATTATTAGTTTGAGGTATCCATTAAAAGAAAACCGATAGTACATGCACCATAACTCGAACATTTCGATAGAAAATAACAGATAGATTAACAGATAGATAGACTAACGTGTCATTGATGATGAATACAATTATAACATGATTTCCAGAACATTGTCTGATTGGTAGAGAACCATTTATGTAGATTCTAGGTCTAATACAGAACGATAGCATCTAACAACGTAAAAGGAATATTTAATTAACAAACATTATTAATAACAATAATAAATAATAATAATAATAATAATAATAATAATAATAATAATAATAATAATAATCATAACAACAATAATAATATTAATAATAATAATATAACTAATAATAGTAGTAGTACTAGTAATAATAATAATAATAATAATAATAATAATAATAATAATAATAATAATAATAATAATAAGAAGAAGAAGAAGAAGAAGAAGAAGAAGAGGAAGAGGAGGAAAAAGAAGGAGAAGGAGGAGGAGGAGGAAGGGAGGAGGAGGAGAAGAAAGGAGAAGAAGGGGAGCAACAACAATAATAATCAAATAATAATCAAATACTAATAATAAAATACTGCTGCTGTTGCGGATGAGGATAATAATGAGGATGATGATGATGATAATAATAATAATGCAATGGTCAGTATATGCGATATGTAAGTGGGCTCTCTCTCTCTCTCTCTCTCTCTCTCTCTCTCTCTCTCTCTCTCTCTCTCTCTCTCTCTCTCTCTCTTTCTCTCCCTCCCTCTCTGTCTGTCTGTATCTGTCTGTCTCTTTCTCTCTCTTTCCATATCTGTCTGACTGTCTGTATATGTCTGTTTGTCTGTCTGTCTCTATTATCTCTATCTCTGTCCTCTCCTCTCCCTCCTCTCTCTCTCTCTCTCTCTCTCTCTCTCTCTCTCTCTCTCTCTCTCTCTCTTCTCTCTCTCTCTCTCTCTCTCTCTCTCTCTGTGCCTATCTCTGATTTGTTTTCTATCTTTTGTCCCCTAATAAAAATCGTATTTAGGCACATTCAATTCACGCTCATGTTAACACACATCAATATGCATCAGAAGTCGCTCGCATACATACACACGCACACACATACACACAAATACACAAACACATGCACTACGCTGAATCACTCTTGACATTAGGCTAGGGAATCAGAGACTCCAAGAAAACGTAATCGATAATGGAAGATTGAACAGTCTGTCTATCACGAATCTTGCATAATAAATCGTATAACGGTTTTTTCTACCTACCTTGTGTAACGTTTGCAGTCCCGAACCTGATTCGCATAATCCGCTAATCTTCCCTAGGGCGCTACTGGGCACGTTCAACTTAGATTTGTTATGATCGCTGTCCTGACCAGAAAACAAAATCCTTCCCCAACACACTCTCCCAACGCTCCGTAACTGACGGACCGACGGACTTGGCAGTGTGTCAATGACAATGCGTGTGTGTCACTTCACCGTCAAGACGGCGCGACAGGATAGAGGGCATTGATTGGCCGTGAAGCTTGACAGTCGGTGAGCTTAGCAGCCAATCACTGATAGGGACATGCTGCCGCCCTCACCGCTTCTTATAATTATGATGACAGTGGATTGGAAATTGGTTTAGAGAAAACAAATAAAGTACATGTATAAGCAGGAAAACATAATTATGTATTAATACAGATGAATTGAATATAGCTTAAGCTAGAGACTAATGAAATTACTCAATATATAAGATAACTAAATCACAATAATTAGAAAAGAAAAGAGGAAAAGAATATGTGAAATGGAAGGAAGCAACATTTGAACAATAGATAAAAACAGTTAAAAGTGTTGTTTGGTTGTTGTTTTCCTTATCACAAAACAGGAAAACAAAACAAAAATCAACACGAAACAAAAGAACGAAGCCGAAAACAATTAAAAAAACCCCACTAAAACAACAAAGAGATGAAAATAAAGCAAAATCAAAACAAAAGCACTACAAAATTAAAATCACAACAACAATACAAAAAAAACCAAACGAGAAAGACAAAGTGATAAAACAAAAACACTGCTTAAACGATGGCTAAATACAGTTGGCAGAATAATGTACCGGTAGCATTAACACTAAGTTTATTTAAGGTCGTGATAAGTTACATTGTAGGGGGGCAGAGAGAAAGACAGAGACTGGTGAAGAGTTGAAATAACGGTTGGCAATATACATAAAAGCAAAGTCAGAGAAGCGAGCAGGAAGTGACAGCTCTATATCTGATCTGAAAGGGGGAAAAAAGAGCAGAGCGGCCAGTGTTTAAATTATGCATATGTATGTACATGTACATGTGTGTATACTTATAACTATAGAAGAAGAAGAAGAAGAAGAAGAAGAAGAAGAAGAAGAAGAAGAAGAAGAAGAAGAAGAAGAAGAAGAAGAAGAAGAAGAAGAAGAAGAAGAAGAAGAAGAAGAAGAAGAAGAAGAAGAAGAAGAAGAAGAAGAAGAAGAAGAAGAAGAAGAAGAAGAAGAAGAAGAAGAAGAAGAAGAAGAAGAAGAAGAAGAAGAAGAAGAAGAAGAAGAAGAAGAAGAAGAAGAAGAAGAAGAAGAAGAAGAAGAAGAAGAAGAAGAAGAAGAAGAAGAAGAAGAAGAAGAAGAAGAAGAAGAAGAAAGAAAAAGAAGTAGAAAAAGAAGAAGAAGAAGAAGAAGAAGAAGAAGAAGAAGAAGAAGAAGAAGAAGAAGAAGAAGAAGAAGAAGAAGAAGAAGAAGAAGAAGAAGAAGAAGAAGAAGAAGAAGAAGAAGAGAGCAACAACAAGATCGCCGACAAAATAACAACAACCATGACACGACTACACTACGCCAGGATGGAACAAGGAACACATTTCAAAGGAAATTGTTGAGGATGAGAAATTGGAAGACAAAGTGATCAATAAAATCATTTTGTTCTGAATGATTGGAGAATAAGTTGAGATCGTAGTTATGCATAGAAGGACATAGTGGATCGTATTGAATAAAATGAGTAGATAGATAGTGAGCAACTACAAGAGAAATGTGGTCAGAATATTATCTTTATTGTTAGAGGGGTCAGAATATTATCTTTATTGTTAGGGGCGCGCGGCGACGGTTATTTTGCGAATAAAAATAACCACCACCTTTGTTACTCTTTCTCCCGAAAATCAATTTTGACTTCTGTATTTTCGTTATCACCCACACAGGGTCCAAGAATATGACAACAGGATGACACAGCTGTAAATCTAATATATCTAGTACTGAATAGAGTGAATAGATATTTAGATATAGATCTAAGTATCAACTCCTTTAAATCGATATTCTTCTACCTTTAAGTTCAACATTTAAAAAATAAATCAGCCTTCGAATATCCTATTGGTACTTCCCTTCCTTCCGTCATGTCATCAGTATCAGTACCAGAAAATGCTCCAGAACACTGCCCAGGACGGACAGCGAAGCAGCAGGGAAAGCAGAGGCTTGTGCTGGTTGCCCCAACCAGTCCATTTGCTCTGCTCTTCCCAAGGGACCTGACCCTGCTATCGATGAAATTAAATTAAGACTGGCAAATGTCAAACATAAGGTAGGAGTTTAAAGTTTAATGTGGCCATACTGCCATGCCCATACATAGCATTAGCAAAATAGCATGGCGTTCTTCATTAGCTAGATCTAAGTCTAAGGCGACTAAAGCTAAGGAATTAAATGTGGTAGTGCTAAATACCACCAAAATATCCGGTGGTAATTGGTAAGTTGTCAGTTGCCATCGACACGTCTGTTGGTTATTGGTGACTCACCAGTTAAGTTGTTACGCCTACGGTAGATCTTGATCTATGCTATCTCCAGTGGTGGGCGACTTGTCAGTCTGTCACCTGTAGATCTATATATAAGTGTTTTAATAGTAAAAAGACTTTTATCAAAGAACCATTGAGTGTGTTCATAAGAGTATAGGTCTAACTGTATAGCTAAAGGTGTAGAATCAAGGCCAGATGGACATTTGCGATGGATTATATAAATGATAACCTACAAGAAGTATAGCTGTCCCTCGCTTTACTGTTACACCCAACATCTCACATTCCCACTCAGTGAAGCTCTCTCTCCTTATTGCGCACTCTCTCTCTCTCTTTCTCTCTCGCTCTCTCTCTCTCTCTCTCGCTCTCTCTCTCTCTCTCTCTCTCTCTCTCTCTCTCTCATATCTCTGACTCTTCCTCTGTCTGTCTGTCTCTGCGCCCCCCTCTCTTTCTGTCTCTGGATCTCTCTCTGCCTGTCTCTTGATTTCCATAATTCTATATAAAAAGAGCTCTAAAAAATTGATGGTGATGTCGTTTAATTTTTGCTACTGAGCAAAATCCTCCCCAAACGCAGTCTCTTTTCCTTTTTTCATCACAAAAGCTACGAAACTCTTTCCTAGATGACTTAGAATACCGCTTTCAAATCCATTTCACATTAGGCTTACTATAAAGGATTTCTATTGTCAGGCATACATCAAGGAATATAACTGAGAAAGGAAGTTGAGAAAAACAGAGAAGAGTCGTTCCAATTGCTGCAATGTTTCGTTAGTAGTGTCAGTAATTTCTAACAAATCTCACTCGATGTAAGACTGGGACAATGGACATGTTATTTGAACATGAGACTGAGAACAGTTCAAAATTTGCTGATCAAGGTCGGGGTGACTTTTTGGACACACATTCCTATGAATAGAAAGTGACTGACTTTCGTTTGCTTTTATATGTTGATGACCATATTATTTCTAAACATAAAAGTCTGTGAAGTTTTATCAATTTAGATATATTCCCCATACAGACCTGCCGTTTATCCCGAGTTTATCGGAATCATTTCGATTTTTATGCGAAAATTTGCGGTATTTCCGATTTTCCGTTGGCCCATTCCAATTTTTTTGTAATACAACTGTAATATAATGCCTGGACGGTATTGTTCCGTATATTATATTCAGCGTGTGATTTTTGTTTTCAATCAGCCAATAGCTGGATGTCGTGCCTATCCAGGATTCATGTTATTATGAGTAATGGTGTATCGATTCTTCGCTTATAGACTATATTGTTGTCTTAGTCCATTCTTCAGAGTACTCGTGCTGTATTACTTGTTCAAGACTTCAAAAATTGTATGATTACGTGTTATTTAGGCCTACCGCGACTACTATTTCAAACTGATCAAACACAAGGCTTCGCTGATTATGACTTGTTACATCTAGATCTAAACATCACTAGTATTGGGTCTAGGTCTAGATGATCTGTATCTGTACTCTTAAGTAGATCTACTAGATCTAAATCAAGTCGAGATTAAAATCTTTGAAACAATATGACTCCCCCTGCAGCAAAGTGCGATCACACGCGTGTCAGAGAGAGAGAGAGAGAGAAATGTCGTGCGTGTGTGTGTGTAAAAAGGAGAATAGAAAGCATTTTCGTGTGTGTTTAGTGCGATCGTGAATGTATGTGAGTGTATGTGTTACACAGGGAGTGAGCAACAATTTATGAAGTGAAAGGCAAATGCAAGGAAGAATAGAGGTTGGATGATAATTGACAGGTATGTCATGCACGTATGTCTGATCGGTTAGCCGGAGTGGGATGGGCATGTGTGTGTGAAGAATGTGAAAATATGATAGCAATGATTAGCAAGATGAGTTACCATTGATAAGAAAGAGAGGAAAATGAGTCTGTCTTCGACTTCCAGTATGTAAATAATGAGTGGGAAGGAGGCAACTGTAATGCTGATTTAGTACTAGAATTCAGGTTTTATTGGCACGGGGGGGGGGGGGACTGTTATTTATATAAGGGATATTTTTACTTGGGAAAAGGCAGGACCAGTGTCAACAATGACCGTATTTTATTATTATTAAGTTCGAGATTAGGCAACCAGCTGACTCTATGCCTAAAATCGTTCATGTATCCTGATTTCCCCCCAGGATCCTGATTTTTTTACATCTAGATCCTGATTTTTAAAAATTTAAGAGTGGCAGATCTGCCAATATATATAAATATAATGAAGCTGGTAATTGGAACACTGTTTAATTGGAACAGAATTCTTATCTATGAAAATTGTACTATTAAATTGGCATGCTCACTGCTTATTTGGAAGGGGGGAAAATGGTCATAGACTCAAATCGAAACAAAAGTTCTACTAATATGAAGATCGCTGGACCGTAAAATCCCCAATCACTTATCAGTTGTTTCCTTTAGATGGAGTGTGGGATCATTATACAGTATGCTATGCCCACACTTAATATGTTTTGATGGCATGTGTTGCTATATTACATAGACGTGTGAATGAAACAACGCAGGTAAGTCTGTCACATCAGATGATCAATAACGATGAATGGCTGGCCAGGTGTTTGATTTAGAAAGAGGGTACATACATTGAACATGACCACTTGGCCGGACCAATGACAAGATGACACGTGTAGCATATGGCATAGTTGTTACTGTCAGTTGTTTGGGTTTTGTTTGTTTTTCCTTGGTTTGAGGACAAGACCCAATAAGCCTTACTCCTTCTCATAGATCTATTATATTCTTCTACTACAACAAAGTGTGTGATGATGAAGACATCTGGCAACCAGGAATGTTTTATCTTGGTTGACACGCATGTCATACAGAGTACGATCTCTGTGGGTAAAAGTGACACAAAACCGTTCTCAAATTTTCTTTTCATGATCAAAGATCGGACTGTCTATGGCAGACCTACCAAGTTGGGGAGGGAAGATATGACCAGAGTCAAGACAGCCAAGACTAATTGCCCAATAATAATTGTCATGTGTATATAATATGCACACATGGTTAACGTAGATCTAGATGCAACACAAACACACACAGATTTTGTCACTAGAACGAGGCAAAAAGAGATTATTGAGTTTATATTTCAAAATAATTGACTTATTAAATGCATAACATTGAAGATGGACTTGCAAAAACCTGTTGCATGTTGAGCATTGTAAAATTCGGTCATATGGAGAGAAAACGTGCATTATGACGAATCTTGCATTTTGACAGCATGCAATTTGGTGGAGATTTCTGTATAGTCCTTTTGAACCTTTTCACACTCATCAAAACTATGCTGCAGATGTATAGATTTGTGACTATTATTTTGTTTGATAGATAAATGAACAGCCTTGCTTTCCCCTATGGCCAATCACAGAGATGTAATTATAAACAGAGGATGAAAACAATGTGAACACTTAAAATTTTTTTTATAGAGAATTTTTATTCATGACGGATTTTTTTTCAGGAAATTTTTCTGAAAAGCAAAATTCCACCATTTTTTATAAATCACATAAATTTAAGTTATCAGATTAAAAACATTCTTATTTATTTTATTTAAATAGGCATTGTCTAAATTTGTTTGTATGAGAGGGAGAGTACAAATGAGTGATTCTGAGAGAAGTTGTGATTTTTTAAATTTAGCCCAAACATGTCAGTATTCAGGGCAAGAAATCTACAAAAAGGCTCAGTAGTCATAGAGTTAAGTTACTTTTTTTCGTTGTGCTTACCTTTCTTCTTTTTTGTTATTCTCCATTTTAGATCATCATCCTGTCAGGCAAGGGAGGTGTTGGCAAAAGCACGTTTACTGCTCATCTGGCTCATGCCTTGTCAGGGGGGCAATGATCAACAGGTAACGTTTTTTTTGGAGGAAAATGTATGACGTCTATACAAATTGTGTTCAGAGTCTTATGTATGTTTATAAATTTTAATAAAGTAATAATTTTAAAAGAGAAGGCCAAAGCAGTATATAATATGCTTTGCATTTTAATTAGCTCAAAGTCCATTCCAACAGGATTCCTGATTCCTGTTGACTTACATTGTTAAAGTGAAAATGAAACAAAACTCTCTGAAGTTAAAGAAGTTGATTTTGAACCTATACACTTGAATATTGTAAGAAAGTTGACTTCTTGCAGTTTCTAAAGGTTTGTAAGATATCATTTCATCATTCCATTGGTTTAAAAACCCCAACAATTTTGGTTTTCAATAGTTTGTTAAATGTTTACTTGCTTAGTTTGTTTTATTTTGTCTTTATAAAAGGTTTAAAGATATGTGTGACTCACAAAATATGTCTCATTTTTCTTTTGTTATCAGTCTGATATAAATGGCATGTTTCCGTAAACTAAATTGTCTAATTGTTTTTCTTTTTCTTTTGGTATTGTTGACAGGTTGGAGTTCTTGATGTTGATATTTGTGGACCATCCATGCCACGGATATTAGGTGTTGAAGGAGAAACCGTCCATCAGAGTGGTTCTGGCTGGTCACCCATTTACGTCACTGATAATTTATCTATGATGTCCGTTGGATTTCTGCTCGGTGAGTCATACTTTCATCAGCATTGATTTACTCCTCTGTCTTGGTCTGGTGGAAAGGTTCAAATCATAACCTGTCACGGTAGAATTAAAAGTTATCACATATTGCTAGCACAAATAAAATCTCTAGGTTTTATTCTCATGGTTAAAGTTTAATGTCACATAGCCTACAGCTAAACTGAAGGTTTACATAAATTCATACTAGTGAGTTGTTTTGATTAAATCAGTCTGTGTACATTAGTTATAATATCTTTTCAATTAGTTTTTGAAAGATAAATCTTTGTATACTTCTCCTAAAATCTAAACATTTAATGATTAACTAAGTTAAATTTGTTTTAAATTTAAATGCATTGATGTATTCTTTTATTTTTCAAACGGAAATTGTGATAACACAAGTATAGTTTTTTAAAGGATCAATAAAGATGATTGAATTGATTGAATTGAATTAAGCAATGTTCCCTCTAAGCTGTGCATGTGTGTGCGAACACCAGGTAGAAAAGGTACGACAAGTAAGATTTGATTTGATTTACCACATCCACAACTAAGGTGATTTCGGGTTTTCGGTAGGATTTTTAATTTTGCGCGGACTGCCCTGTAAACAACCAAGGGATCTTTAACGTGCACAAAGGCGCACAATTGATAAATGTCTGCGCACACCAATGAAAACACTTTTTTTTTGTCTAAGTTTTTATTCTCATGCACACAGTGCACACAAATGGGATTTCTTCACAAACTTTGCACAACACTAAAATATGTGCGCACACGAACCAGAAAAATTAGAAGGAACATTGCTCGTGAGAGATGAAAGTATAATAATGGAGTTTAAAAGTTGAAGATGGTATGATGCTTGTAATAATCTGTCTACAACAATCTTTTAAATTTATCATATGTTGATTTAAGATTATTTTGATTATTGTGCAGGGTCACCTGAAGATGCTGTCATTTGGCGGGGGTCCAAAAAGTCAGGAATGATCAAGCACTTTCTACGGGATGTGGACTGGGAGAAACTGGATTATCTCATCATTGACACACTCCAGGGACATCAGACGAACATCTGTCCTTAGTCCAGTTTTTGTCAGGGTCTGGCATCGACGGGGCGCCATCATGGTGACCACGCCCAAGAAGTTTCTTTGATTGACGTCCGCAAAGAAATCAGTTTCTGCCGCAAAACGTCGGTGCCCATCATTGGAATTGTGGAGAACATGTCAGATTTTGTTTGTCCCAAATGTCACAAATCTTCCGTCATCTTCCGCCAACGTCAGGGGGTGCTGCCAAAATGGCTGAGAGTGTAAGTGAACCGTTTTAGGAAGTTTGCCACTGGACCCTCGCTTGGCAAGGTGCTGTGATGAAGGCAAGTCATTTCTGGAAGAGGTGCCCGACTCCCGGCTACGAAAGCCTTTCTCAGTATTGTGGAAAAGGTGATGAACTATTGTGATAATGCTCAGAAGGTTAAGGCAGCAGCAGTGACAAGGCAACAGAGGGGGAATCTTCTATGATGGATTTGTCATAAGTAATGTTCATCTCGGGTAGGGATTAATAGTTGATTAAATCGTTAAAGTTAGACAGGAAGATTATATATAATTTAGATCCTAGGTTATTGTTATGCTTTTGATATTGTGTTTTTTGTATTTGTTAAATAATAGAGTATGACTGCACTTTCTCTTGAAATATTATGGTTTGTTGATTAAGAGGGAAGTAAAAAAAATTATGTTGTACACAAATTAATGACAGTCATAATTCAAGAGACTGTTTCTGCTGCATTTTGTGGAAATGGTCTTTAGCTATTAAAAAAAAGTTTTGACCCTATGAATTAAGCTAAAGATGCCAAATGCCGTTTGGAGCTATTAAATATTTTAAAAGTTTAAAGCAAACATTTCAAAGGCTTTCAAAAAACTCAATTATATATTCAAGACTAGCCTTATGAGAAAAAGAAATCGCTTCTAATCATGATGCAGGCAATGTTGTGTTTTCTTTATCATTAGCAACAGGCACAGATATTAGAATTATTCTTTGCCTAAAATTATTTGTGCTTAAAACACAGGATTTGACGCAAAAACAGTTTACATATCTCATCGCATTGCCCTGATCTTCTGTCAAAGAATGGTTCCACATTGAGAAAGAATTTTATGTAAAGGCATTTTGAAGTTGAGGCTAAGGATGTATATTTTTGTCCATGCAGTGTTTAATCATTTGTAAAGAATAGCACTGAAAAATGTCTCATCATTTCACCTTCTCGTTTGAATGTGTTGTTTTATTCTCTTTTTTAGATATATTTAAAAAAATGCATGATCAGTTTTTCCATACAATAATGCTTGAAGATAGATCATAAGGCGTATACAGTTTTAAAGACATAAATTGCTCTCCCACTGTTTCACTGCTGGTTTTCTGTTGTAGATAATTTCTTACTACTTACTTCACTTGGAACAGAGACTGCTTTTATTTGTTAAATCTTTTTATCCTCATTTTGCTCTGAATGTCAAATTTGATCTATAAGAAATTCATTTCGAAAATTTTTGAAAACATTCTCATTTCTTTTTTTTTTTCCATTTACTATGAAGGCCAGAATATCTTTGGTGGAATGACAGAATCTGCATTTTTTCAAAGTTTACAGGAAAAAGAAAAAACTGCATTATTTAAAGCAGGATGTAAACTTTATGCAGGAATTTGAACACAATGTGTTTATTAAGAGTTGGGATATTATTTTGGGAAGAGATATGTGCTTATCCGCTTATGTAATAATATGTAGGAATGATAGAATCGGCTATCGGGGTCGATGTATAGCCAATCTCATCATTTCCACTTACTACACATGTTGTGACTGATTTTGTGAATGAAAGGCTCAGTTAACTCTCTTGATGTAACATGAGTAGCTATATCCATTCTTAATGTCATACTCACAGGCACTGTGGTTTATTGAACTTATTTCTTAAACTAGCACTGATCAGATATGATTTTGATCACATGTTTGTATATCATTGGTTGTTGTCAGTGTTCTTGTTGTCATCGTTGTTCTAAAATAAACTTTTTGCAAAGCATTTCATAGTGATTCTGTACATTGTAATAATCACAAACATTCTCACACTCAAACCTTGACTAATAAATCAATGATTTACAACAATATTAAAAGCACTTTATTGTTCATGGTTAATAGGTTACGGTACAACAGAAATTAATTAAACAAATAAGTATCAGTTATACTACCTGATATCTCTCTCTCTCTCTCTCTCTCTCTCTCTCTCTCTCTCTCTCTCTCTCTCTCTTTCTATCTCTCTCTCTTCTCTCTCTCTCTCTTTCTCTCTCTATCTCTCTCTCTCTTCTCTTCTTTCTCTCGCTCTCTCTCTCTCTCTCTCTCTCTCTCTCTCTCTCTCTCTCTCTCTCTCTCTCTCTCTCTCTATCTCTCATTTTCCTTTACATTTAGAATCAAAATATCCAACTTAATTAGACAAACAAGGAAATTATGATGGAAACAAATAATACCTTTCTGTTCTCTCACTGCCCAGCTGCACAACCATTTTTAAGCAATATGCAAGAATACTCCATTTGACTACTAATTTGAGCGAAAACATTCTGAGCCAAGAGAAAATCATTCAGGCTATCAATATTTTGGATTATTGGATTAAATTGTCATTTAAATGGTGACAGTCACTAGGAATCATTTTCTTCAGATCCTGAGGGTGCTTAATTTGCTGGCTTGAATTTTCAATCTGTATGTAATGTATATAGAGGAGGAGGAGACATCACAACTTCTACCACAGACCACAGGCTTTTGGGAGCTCCTGCCAGTTTGATCGAAGCTCAATTTGAGATGAATCAATCTAGCTGGTGAACAGTTTAGGGCACGAATGTCTGTGACAACAGCATCACCATTGTCTCTCCACTTCCATTTGAGTGTGGCCTTTGATTAGAACTGCTCGAAAATTATGTGGTTATTTTTACCCTTGAGAGATCACTCAAACCACTTGCATGAATGCTGCTATTACTGTTTTGATATGAACAGCTGTCACTATAAATGATGAATTTGCTAAATCCTCGCTTAAATGTTCCATAGTGAGATACACAAGAGATAAATTTGTTTGCAGGTAGGCCTTCCTCCCTTCATGTCTGGCCAAGTCAGAGAGGATAAAATTATAAATGGCCAGTTTGGTTTTGTAGTAAAGAGCGGAGGACTTCTTTGAAAGATGGAGCCAAGAAGACACACTGCACTGAACGTCCATGGGGATTACACAGACACGATCTTCCACTGGAATACTCCATGTATCTAATGTCTTTGATAGATTAAACAGCTTTCTTTTGCGTTTATCTGCATCTTTTTCAGATCTCACTGATTCCTTTTGTTCTTTATGCAAATACCATTATTGTCCAGCTTTAACAAATTGTTTTTATGTGTGGAAAAATGTGCTGACAAAATTTTAAATTTACATAAAATACATGTAGCTAGCTGAACAATTTAGAATGCGAAATGTGTCATTCTTTTCAGCCCAAAAAGACCAGTGTGATCTCTGTGTTTCCTATGAAGCAGCAAACAGTTCTGAACAACAGACAATCTTGCCATACAGCGCCACTATTTCATCAACAAAAAGAAATGATTATGACAATATATGACAAGGGTGGGTCCATATCATTGTACATTGCAAAGACGCTCCTTAGTGGCGATTAAAATCAGGATGAGCTGTCAATCAAAAAGAATAATAAGGTGTAGGATAGACTAATGTGTCTTACAAATATAAAAGCTTTTATTTCATAGTTCATGTGGAAATGCTGAGTGATTCTGCATTATATCGTGTCTTCCAGGCATTATTAAGAATCAGATATACCAAGATAGATTAATGTTAATTATACAACAATCCTCACCCTTTTAAATTGTTCAAAGAATTTTGAAATATGGATAAAACTGTGGTGCTTACAAATTTTGCAAGCATCAGTCTAGAAGCAAACAAATAATAGGTCACATTCATCAGAAAATGTAATACCAAAACAATGTGCATTTCCTGAAGATAATACATTGGATACTATTGTAAATGAAGTTTTCTTTAATGGCACCAGTGATCTGAACTTATCATTTTCTGCTTTCGATGATATTACAAATTCAAGTAATTTGGAGCCAAAGTGTTCTACACCACGATGCAAAAATTTCGATAAGTTTTGATGAATAATTTAGCATTTTTATATACGAGAAAAACAAAACCTCTCTCTCTACCTCTCTTTCTCCCTCCCTCCATCTCTCTTTTCTCTCTCCCCCATTCCCCTCTCTCTCATTATTTCTCTCTGTCTCTGTCTCTGTCTCTCTCTGTCTCTCTCTGTCTCTCTGTCTGTCTCTGTCTCTGTCTCTCTGTCTCTCTCTCTCTCTCTCTCTCTCGTATAAGTTCCATTGAAATTAATTGCCTCAACCATCACCTATCTTGTCAATTATCTATTCACAGAATTACTCATCCATTATTTATTTATTATTTTATTTATTTTCTCCATCATTATCAGCAAGATAATCATAATATTACTAAAATACATAATTTCCAGAAGCTGTCATCTGATTTGTTATGATAATTATAATAAATATGAGTGACATCCTTAAATGTCGGTGGCATAGTTGTGGGCACAGCTCGAGAACGAGTTGAGTCAAGCAACGGTGCCCTGGCCACTGTACAGATGGGTTACCGTAGGGGTGAATGCATGGTCTAATCCAAATAATTTTTAAAAATGAGTCGTCACTGTTGTGCCCTTGGGTAAGGTACATTGCTCCGCTTATCCTACTCGACTCAGGTGTAAGTACCTGGCTATAGGCAGTCTGTGAGTATACCCATGTGCATAGAATGGACTATACACCCATCATTATCCTTATCTCTACCTTTAACTTCAATTTGCAGTATCTATTCTGCTAGTAAGTGGTTAACTTGTTGGTTTTCTCATGTTCATCCACTAGACGACATCGAGGCTATTACTCAGCCATCGCGGCCGCCAAACTCTCTAGCAGAGCCTCCACAACATGACCCAACACCTACCTTACCAAACTCTCTAGCAGAGCCTCCACAACACGACCCAACGCCTACATTATCTACGGTGCCGGACTCAGCATTGCCTTCTCATTTCAGAGAACCTGAATCCTCTAGTGCAGAGGAAGAAAACATTGTTTTTAAAGTACCATAGGATCCTTTGAAATGGAAGAATAATTCTTGCAAAAGGAAGAGAGAGTTGGGTCAAGAATATGAAAGAGAAAAGGGAGGCATGTCACCATGCAAAACGATAGGGGAGCCTTGTAACTGCAACAGCAAGACTCGATCATGCTCTCTGTTCACAGATGAACAATGGCTGAGCATTTTTAACTATGTTTGGTCAGTTTCAGGGAACGATAAGAGGAACTTTGTTTACGGGCTTGTGGACAAAGTTGATGTTCAACGTAGATGAGCTTTAACCAACAATAACATTCGAACTCACATTCTGCAGTACTCTCTAAAGAGGAAGGAAAGAAATTCTCTGTCTGTCAAAAACACTTCCTGAACACGACAAGCTTGACCTACCACTTCATTCGTAGTCTTTTTAAAGTTGACCAAAGTAAAGACAACACTGAAGAAGAGGATGTAGAACATCCATTGAACATTTCTCGACAGTCGTCTCGCCCTCATCATTCCCACTATGACAGGTCCAAACCAGCCCATGAGCTCCTTTTCAGTTTCTTGACCAACTGCTTAAGCTTCCTAGCCATTATTCCAGGAAAGACTCCTCAAAACTATATTTGGAAAAACAATTCAGATCGTTTGTTGATGTGCACGAGGTGTTCCTTAGACACTGTGAGGATAGGGTGTTGCACCGTTTTAAAGATTCAAGCCTTCACAAGCATTTTCAAATCAACAAATATCTCATTGTTCGTACCTAAGAAAGACAGGTGTGATGTTTGCATTTCATACGAAACAGGAAATGTAAGTGAATCCGAATGGAAAGCTCATATTTCATTTAGAGATGCTTCATTCGCAGAAAAAGAAACAGATAAACAAAGACCTATTCATTACAAATCTACTGGGGAATTTGCTGTCATCTGTTTTGATGTCGAATCAGTGTTGATTGCACCCAATGTCAACGCTTCCGTGATGTACTTCAAAATAAAATTAACAGTGCATAATTTCACCTTCTATGATTTGGCAACGGGAAAAGTAGATTGCTATGTTTGGCATGAGTGCGAAGGTGGTGTTACTGCGCAAGAGTTTGCATCGTGAATTTTGCCTTATCTCGAGAACATCGGACTTCATAAAGAGATTGTGCTTTTTAGTGATGGATGCACTTTTAAAAATCGAAATGTGTATCTATCAATTGCTCTCGGGACTATGCAAAACGAACAGGGACAATCAACCATCACAAATACCTTGTTCGTGGACACACCCACATGGAGGTCGACAATAGCTACAGCTTGATTGAAAGAGCACTTAAAGGTAAGACTATTAATGTCCCTCATGACTATGTGGAGTACATGAAGTGTGCCCAAGAAAACCAGAGCCTTTCCGAGTACACTATCTATCATTTGAGTTCTTCAAGGACTTCAGTGAAATGGGTCCATACACCACCATCAGACCTGGCAAGAAAGCTGGGGATTTGTGCGTCACAGACGTTCATTGCTACATTTGCACAACATGTTTCATGCCCATTCAATTTGAACTCCAATTTACAGATGAATACACAGACATTCCTCTACCTCAGAAATTTGAGAAAGATGCCGGCTCAAAGCCAACCAGTTTCCACAAAGAGCAATTAAAAATAAAATCCTCCAAATACAAACACCTGCAGGAGCTCAAGATGGTCATTAGAAAAGACTATCTCAGTTTCTACGACAATCTCCCCATTCATGAAACAATACGTTTTAAATCCTTTAATCAAAAACACATTAAACATTTGCATGCTTTTAAATGATAGAGCTTCTTTCAAATTATTATGTATGTGTATCAGAATTATCCTTGTTTCTGTTGCTTATTTATGTATTATTTTATGCATTGTTGAGCTTATCATTTAACTTGAATAAACCAAATAACATGTAGAAAAAAACGGAATTTACATTATCTGTCATATATCTATCGTACAATTTCCTTTAAAAGTTCTTTCCAAAGTCGCACAAGTGTGAAAATTAGGCAGCAGCAGCGGTGAGACCCTATGATGAAAGGGCACACATGTCAATTTGTATCTTGTGCATTTTCATTACAGGGCCGAGTTCGCACAAGTCCACTGGAAATATCAAATTTCTAAATTATATAAAAACAAACTGAGAAGTAAACTTAAAAACTTTGCAGTCAAGTAAAGAATACCTTTGTACATGAAAATATAGAGGTAGGCAACCATTTAACTCGACAGGATTCATTTGAAACAGTTTTTTGTCTCTCCTGTAAAATTTGTGTGATGTGACTTGTGCGAATTCGTCATAGGGCCAACGATATAATAATCAAATAAATTCAAAACGAGATGTAAAGATTTTTGTTTTCAATCAATATTTATTTCCAACATATTTGAAGACATTGGAAGAAAAGAAATATATACAATGTACACAAAACAAGGCAAATTCTTATCAAGTACCATCAATGTTCGTAGATGTGTCACTATTAGCATTAAATACTGACAAGAAACAAATTGAAAAATCCTCTACACCCTTAAGAGATGGTGTTGCCTTAGAAAATCTGTTTTCCTCTGACAATTAATTCTCAATTCCCTTAAATACGTTAAAACATAACATGAAAAAATAATGTTTTTACGTTTAAATAACTATGTTGTAATGATACTGTAATCACAGAGTATGAAATTGAAAATTTTACTTGCTTTTGTTTGGCTTCTGTATAAAAGAAAAGGTGGGCGAGGGGGGCAATATGTCTGATCATTGAACCGATTCACCACGGGTATAGAGTAAGAAGAGGAGAATACATGTACTAATGATACACTTAGATGGCAGCTATGAAAGAAAACCCAAAAGGTGTCATGCCCATGACGAAACCAAGTTGAAGAGACTTGAGTGATACAGATGACACTTGTGGCCAATCTAGGACTGATGGTAGTGCTATGCAGTTTTGTCTTACTATCCCAATTCTATTCATGCTAATTGACTATTAGTGGAGTTGTCATATTTAGCCTATGTATAGTATGTAATCTGCAAATTACAAAGGGATAATTTAATGATGTTCTGCTTGATAAAATTGTGTCTGCTCGTTTAAAATACAAATTGTAGAAGTAGAAGACTATGTTTAAAACAAAAAAGAGAAAGATTTTACAATTTATATCTGTAAAGCATTAACTTTACATTTACATCATTTAGTTGAATTTCCGTTCTTCTAAACTTCCTGGAAAGTATACACAGTACAGCTGTGCTACCTGTCAGGTACTACATACCAACATCCCTAACAAGATCCTTCTCTGCCTGTAGCCGGGTACTCATTCACCTGAGTCAAATGAAGTTTGATTGCTTGAAATTTGCCCCATTCACCATATGCAGTGATCTTAGGACGAATTAAGAGGAAACAGCAAGATGAAAGGTAAATGAAAGAATAAGATTAAGAAGAAAGACGTAAGACCTATCAGTTATCAGGTGCACCCACCAACTGCCAACGGTCAAATGAGGAAAGCACAGTGAGGTACCATAATAAGAGTACAACACTGTGAAAAAAAAACCCTGGGCCAGCCAGCGTTCCAACCAAAGTTGTCGTGATTACAAACTCGTCACACTACCGTCTGTAACACAACGCAGCACAAACAACTATAGATTTACTCACTCTAACAGTGGCTAGATATAAAGAAAAGAAACACAAGAATTTGTTGATTTCAATGTAAAACAAATCTTTTCATTGTTAGGCAGTGTAAGTGTAAGAAATGGTACAATTTTGAATTACAATGCATTGGTTTTCATATTTGATAATACACAAACAGTTCAAACACTTTAGCACACAACATATCCTCTTGCAAAGCGTCATTCTTGAGAACCTAAATATTCCAGGTAGAGATAGTTCAAATTACAAGAGAGTAAGATCAAAAAGTGTCACAACAAAAACTGAATTTGGTATTATGGTTATAGTTCAAGAGAAGGAACAAAAAAGAAAAAAAGCGAGTTATTTGCAAAAAATAAAATGTTTGTCATTCTTAGGACTATACTATAAATCTTTTCTATTGTAACTTTATTAATGCTGGGTCACTTATTGGTTTAATAATTTGATAGCATTCAATACTGCTTAAGGCTTCGGGATGAAGAAGAAAAAACCCAGTTTAGTCACAGCAATCTGTGGCATATTATAAATCTCATCAAGTAAATTACATAAGGGAAGAATAGCGTAGGACAATTCAAATTTCGTAGAAAATGGCCAATATCGCAATATCTATGACAGTCCAAGATCAGACACTCGTCATATGTATGCATTATTGCATGTACATGTGTTATTGAGGACAGATTTGGCAGCATAGCCACTATTCCCCCGCAATTAGATCTAAGCCCAGAATAATACAACCATAAGATATTTTCACAACACAAAAGCGCTGACAATGAGAATCAAGTTACCGACAAGAGTTTTCACTAGGGTGATTCAAGCATCATAAACACTTTGTAGCAAGCTCATGAAGAAAGACAGAAAACAATTTCATGGCTAAAATTCACTAAGACAAACCACAGCGTGCACTATATCAAATTGAAGCAAACAGGGAACATATTGCTGATTGCCAATGGATACTGAACTGAAGACTCTCCTCTCACTCTCAGGGTCAAGAAAGACATCTGCATTATCAAAAAATGGTTTTGAAAGAATAAGCTATCTATATCTTCCATAATGGACATGGACAATAAAGATGCCACTGACATAATCTGAAGCAGTATAGAAATCAAGTATACAAATACAATATTTTGAATCGTTCTGCAAAATCGGTCTATAAAGCAATTTACATCAATTACACTAATCATAGCACATTTATCAGAAACTGAAGATACTGCTCATTTAATTAATTTGATATTATTCCATACTTGAATGAAAGACAACTATGATACTGATAAAGAATATTGAATTACTTCCTTCAGATAATCCATACTTGTGATGATTCCTGTTCAACAATGTATTGTGACATGGATTACTTAAACAGTGCAATATGATGTATTGTAAACACCACAAACTGAGCTGGCATGTGAACATTTGACTCACAGATCCCCCCCCACCCCCATCACTCCCCCAGAGAAATAGTATGTATCTTAAATTTTTTTTAAAGTAACAAGAGATAAGAAATAAATAAAGAAGAAAGGTGAAAATTTAGAGAAAAGGATGAATGTTGACAAAAGGCTCACAGTAAGGCAAATGGTCCAAAAGGAAACAAAAAATTGTCATAGCCTTCACTTGAAATGTAACAAATTAAGACACATTGTGCAAGCATGGTGTAAATTCAAATAACATAAAACTAAAATATGGTATGAAAATGAGATGTGAGCCAATGACAAAAAAAACAAAAACAAAACAGACGATTATTGAAACAAACAATCTTGATAATGTATTTCTAATGACAATCTAATCACTGTCTGTCATAAAATAATTGATAAACCTAACAGCAATAATATGACACCTTCAGGCAAGAGTAAGCATAGAACACATTTATTTAATTTGTATGAATCCTAGATGGAAGACAACAAGACATTTAATTAGGCAGAGCGTTAAACGTTATTAGGCAGAGCTTTATGCATTTAATGATGCAGAGCTTTAAACATTTAATCAGACAGAGCTTTATGCATTTAATTAGGCAGAACTTTAAACATTTAATCAGGCAGAATTTTACACATTTAATCAGGCAAAGCTTTACACATTTAATCAGGCAGAGCTTTACACATTTAATCAGGCAGAGCTTTACACTGTAACAGGTTAGCTACATGACACCATTGTGCTATACAGACACAATCTCTTCTCTTTCCAGGTGAGTATCCTACTGCCACTAATCCTAGAGGCCAAACTACAAAAAATCACTAAGAACTGGACAAAAAAACCTATAATAACTTTGAATGTTAACTTAATAAATAATGCAACGAAAAAAAAACAGATAAATAAAAACAAACTTCCTCAAACTTCCTTCCCAGATCGTCAGATTTCGAAAACAAGGAACTGGACAATTTTTCATTTTCACAGACAATTTTATCTGTTCATACTAATGAAATATCTGTCTCTATGAAGAGGCTGGCAGCTAAAAAAAAGAACCGTAGCCTACGAAGGTAATTTGATTGCCTGTTTAAGCGATTTTGAAAAGTGAACCAAGATAACATTCAACTATAGAAAAATTATTTCTATATGATTTTGTTCACTACAAAATCACCTTCCACCGTAAATTCTTTATCCCTAGCTCCACACAACACAAATAAGTCAAAGTGTCGAACAAATTTTCAGAGTGAAACGATACAAGGAAGTCTCACTAACCAATCTACACAAAAGATTCCCCCTCCAAATAGGTGCAGATATGTTATTGTATTATGATTAGGTTGTTGATAATAATAATAGTAATAATAATAATAATAATACAAAATACAAGAACTATAACAGTAACAATAATAATAATAATAATAATAATACGTAATACAATAATTACAATAATCATAATAATAATAATGTAAATTTCTTATTGAAATTATTATATGATTGGCTATTTAGTGGTTATGCTTCACTGAGCAAATTTAATGCAATTTACAATTGTACAATATGTTCAATGAATGTATTAAATTAAATGCACATGATAATGGGCATTTTTCTTACTTGACTAGATCAGCTAGTTTACTTATTAACCTATAATCAAAAAGACAATTATCAAAATGCTTGGGAAACAAAAGAACATAACAATGCTTTAGAAAATAACAAACTTACTAGTATGGTACTTTGCTTTCACAGGTAAATCACATACAAATGGCAGTAGCTTCGTGTTTCAAAGAGTAAGGAACATTCAGGTTAAAGCAGAGAAAAAGAAAAAGAAACAAAAAACCCACACTAACATACTATCTCCCACCGCACCAAAAATACCAGACAAAAACTCCTCATTATTTTTAGAGGCAAAAAAATCCCAAAGAAAAAGCAACTCAATCGTAAAAAGAGATGAAATATCGTTAATATAAATCATTGCCCTTCGAGAACCGGGCAGTGGACAGGTAGTCAGTCACCTGTACGAGGAGTAGATGATCCCGCCCTCCACGAGTCTCCTACTGCCTTGCAGGCAGGTCTTGGCTGACCAAAGGCTAAGGGAGTTAAACCTGAAAGAAAACAACCTGCTGCCTTGCAGGCTGGTCTTGAATGATTAAAGGCTAAGGGAGTTAACGCTGACAGAAATTAACTAGGCCTGGTAGGGGACTCAAGGTGGCAGCCCCACCATCTATCTAGGGCACAGTGGGCTAATCCCCTGCTTATCCAAAAGCAAACAGATTCAGAGAAAAAATATTTATAATTGATTTTTGAACATGGAACGTTAGGGCAATAAATGGAAAAGAGTTAGAATTAGTTGAAGAAACGTAAAATTCAAAGTAGATAATTTGGCCATTACAGAAACAAAGAAAAAGGACAAGGAATAGAAAATGTAGGACCAAATCATATTTTAATCTTCTCAGGAGTAGATGTCAAAGATAGAGCTAGAGCAGGAGTAGGCCTCCTAGTGCATAAAAGGCATGAAAAGCTACTATAAAGTTGGAAATTTATAAGCCCACGGCTATTAGAGATAAATATTAAACCAAAAGGACGAGAAATTAAATTATTGACAGCTTATGGACCAAACGAAGAAGCACCTAAAGAAGAAAAAGATATCTTCAAAAACGATTTACAAATAGCTGTAGAGAATCTTAAACCCAAACAGGAACTAATGCTTATAGGAAATTTAAATGCTAGAGTAGACAACAATGTAGAAACGTCAGGAGGAGTGATAGGTAAAGAAGGAGAGACAACAACTTCTCCAAATGGAGAGAGACTAATAGATTTTTGCCTAAAGAATAACATGAAAATAGCTAACACATTTTTTCGTCATAAAGATATCCACAAATATACAAGAGTAAATGAAGACAGGTTGAAAAAGTCAATGATAGACTACATAATAGTTAGCAGCTCCCTTTTTACAGTACATTGGATGCAAGAGTAAACAGAGGAGCAGAAATATTTAGTGATCATCACCTAGTGATTGCCAAAATGAGATTACTGACTGAAGAAAACAAAAAGAAAAGGAAAGAGAAGAAAGCTACTAAACTCAAAACAGAGGAACTAAATAAACCAGTAGTAAAACATGTATACCAATCTAGGATAAAAGATTTATCAGTGAAAGACATATCGATCTGAATGATAGCACAATAGAAGAAAAGTGGCAGATGTATAAAGAAATACTCCTCAGTTGTACTGAAGAGGTCTGTGGTAGGAAACAAATTAAAGGAGATAAAAAAAGAACAGCATAGTGAAATGAGAATGTCAAGACTAAGATCAAAGAAAAGAAGGATGCCTGGAAGAAATACTTGCAAGCAAAGAGACCTGAGGATAGGATAGACTACGTGAATAAAAGAACTATCGCCAAAGAGGAACAATGGGAAGAGTTTGGACAAAGACTTCAAGAAAGCTATCAAGGAAATCATAAGCTGTTCTAGGTGGCAATGAAGAGCATGAGAAAGACTGAAGCATGTCCAATACGACAAATTAAGAATGCCAAAGGAGAAATAATGAAAGAAGACAGCCAAATCATGGAAACATGGAGAAAGCATGTTCACCAATTACAAGGAGTAAAGATCAATTAGTAAGAGTAACAAGTAATCCAGAGGAGACAGCTGAAGATGTAGATATATCAATGGAAGAAATCCAAACAGCTATAAGAAAAGTGAAATTAGGAAAAGCCCCAGGAGCAGATCAAGTTTATCCGGAAATGATTAAATACCAAGGGAGAGAGGCAGACAAACTACTACATGCAATATGCCAACAAGCATGGACGTCCAAACAGGTGCCAGACGACTGGAAAAAAGGAATGGTAGTACCAATACATAAGAAAGGATCAACTATAGAATGCTCAAACTATAGAGGGATATCACTACTTAGCATTCCAGGAAAAGTATATGCCAGGATACTGGAAATGAGACTAAGGAAAAGAGTAGAGGATCAGATTGAAGAGCATTAGAGTGGATTTAGACTAGGAAGAAGTGTACAAGACCAGATATTTACAATAAGATAAATAATAGAAAAATTCCTTGAGAGAAACATTGACCTGCACTTATGTTTTATTGACTAAGAAAAGGCATTTGACACTGTGAGGAGGGACGAACTATGGCATTCCTTAAAAAAACACAAACATAGAAATTTAACTTTTTTGAAAGGAAACAGAAAATGCCAGGACAGGGCATCCTGGAGAGAGATCATCTCGGGCATCTGAACCCATACACCGAAAGGTAGAATGGGAACTGATAAAGAAAAAAAAATCCAGCAAGAACCTAAACAAAAAACAAACAACCCACAAATAAACCACCTAACAACCACAACAAAACAAGCGACAAAGACTGAAAATGCAGTTAACCCTATGCACATCGAATATCAATGGAAGTATAGCAAACACATAAATTGACCGCCAAGAAAGGATTAAATGCCAAGGCGAAAAACAGGATTACAGCTGCCGATAAACATATTACAAAAGTGGAGAAAAACGAAAAAGTGAACCAGCCATTAAATTGTTAAAATGAATAACCAATCTGACACTATATATATATATATATATATATATATATATATATATATATATATATATATATATATATATATATATATATATATATATATATATATATATATATAAAGGTAAGTGCAAGGAGAAATATATATACCAAAACAAAATATTCTTGAGAAGAAAAAGATGGAAAGTAAAAAGAATCAAAGAATGAACATGGGAAATTCTGTCAATAATGTCTGCAAGCAGCCATTCATAAGAATTTATTTGAGTGCGAACTACCTTTTTGTCAGCAAAAAATCAAAAGGGAGAAACCTAAAACTTTCTCAAGGAAAATACTAGTAAAGCAAAAGGCAGACAGAAAAAATTACCCTCATGAGAAATGTACAAAATCAAAGCTGAGATTCGTTAAGTACACTATTTCCACAGTTTTGCATAATGAAATAATTGATTGTTGTGAGCCACTGTCTATCACACTACAGTGGCCCCACAACCCGCCCTGCCAATTTTCATACTGCTTATCACTGTCCAGGAGTCTGACTCTGGGTCGTACATCTCTGAATGCATAAACGTGAATTCCCATCAAAGCCGCCGCAAACGTATATCCGGGTGTCAAAGATAGCAATTCCAAACCAGGCACGGGGCGTGGTCATGGGTGTGATGGTAGTCCATTGCCTTGTGACAGTGTTGTACCTGGGACAAAGACAACAATATAAACAATCAATCTCTAGAGACAGCAATGTGAAATAATCATCAATCTCTAGAGACAGCAATGTGAAACACTGAATTTCTAGAGACAGCAATGTGAAATAATCATCAATCTCTAGAGACAGACATGTAAAAAAATCATCAATCTCTAAAGACAGCAAAGGGAAAGTAATCAATCTCTAGAGTCAGCAATGTGAAACACTCAATCTCTAGAGACAGCAATGTGAAATCATCAACAATCTTTAGAGACAGCAATGTGAAAAAATCACTCTCTAGAGACAGCAATGTGAAACAATCAATCTCTAGAGACAGCAATGTGAAATAATCAATCTTTTTTTTTTTACAAGTCACTTGACTCACTCAACTCTAAGCCTAGATCTTTATCTTCTTGCCTCAGCCTTGCAGATTTTCATTTTTCAAAAGAAATTCACAAATCAGAAAAGCGACAGGACTCACTTCAGCCAATTTCTATTACAGGAAGAGCTCTACTTTCATTCTGTAGAATCTTTGATGAATTTCATTTCATTCAACAGACTTTCCCGGAGCAAAGGGGAATCCCATACCAATATTATTGATGTTAGGGCTGAAGTGAAGTGTAATGGAAGCCAAACAAATAAGTTGGTGTTTAGGTTGAGTGGGTTATGAAAGTATCTGATCGTTATGTCAAATATCCCCCAGCCCCTCTCCCACTATTATTGCTTTTTCCTTACCCATTCATGTATCCTGAAAACCCTATGAAGATGCCTCTTCGTTCTGACCATGACAACTATGATCTGGAAACAACCACCTACGCAGATGTCTAGCCATAGGTCTTAGTCTGTTCAATATTTGTCTGATTTGCCTGATAGGAGTACCAAATCCAGTTATCTAGGACAGGGTTTAGTCTAGGATATAGTTTTACAATAAGACATCTCCCCAGTTAACTCTTGATCATTTTCAACTCCGCTATTATAAAAGTAATTAACTTTCTGAAAACCCAGTCGTTTGCTAAAAGAAAGAACCTACCTTTCTACCAAGTCAAAATACTGATCAATGTGTCTGTAACGGCCACCAAAGGCATAAATGAAGTGATCGAGAGTGACCATTGACAAGCCAGAACAAGCTTTTTCCATTTCTGGTGCAAATGTCCAGTCTCCTGTGTCAGGGTCGTAGATTTCCATGCTGGCGCGGTCCATGTGGGGACCTTTGTCATAACCACCTGGAAAACAAAAAGAAACCAGGCATGAGCCAGTTTTCTTCACAACAACACAGTCAAGTTAAACTAAACGAAAAAAAATATATTTCAGACAGAAAGGTATGTTCCAAATTCTAAACAACTTTCCTTACCTGCCACATAAACTTTTCAGACAGAAAGGTATATTCTAAATTCTAAACAACTTTCCTTACCTGCCCATAAACTTTTCAGACAGAAAGGTATATTCCAAATTCTAAACAACCTTCCTTATCTGCCACATAAACTTTTCAGACAGAAAGGTATATTCCAAATTCTAAACAACTTTTTCTTACCTGCCACATAAACTTTTCAGACAGAAAGGTATATTCCAAATTCTAAACAACCTTCCTTATCTGCCACATACATTTTCAGACAGAAAGGTATATTCTAAACAACCTTCCTTATCTGCCACATACATTTTTCAGACAGAAAGGTATATTCTAAACAACCTTCCTTATCTGCCACATACATTTTTCAGACAGAAAGGTATATTCCAAATTCTAAACAACTTTCCTTACACCTGCCACATACATTTTCAGACAAAAAGGTATATTCCAAATTCTAAACAACTTTCCTTACCTGCCACATACATTTTTCAGACAGAAAGGTATATTCTAAATTCTAAACAACTTTCCTTACCTGCCACATAAATTTTTCAGACAGAAAGGGGTATTCCAAATTCTAAACAACTTTCCTTACCTGCCATATAAATTTTTCAGACAGAAAAGTATATCCAAATTCTAAGGTATATTATTCCTTACCTGCCACATACATTTTTTCAGACAAAAGGTATATTCCAAATTCTAAACATTCCTTACCTGCCACATAATTTTCAGACAGAAAGGTATATTCCAAATTCTAAGGTATATTCCAAATTCTAAACATTCCTTACCTGTCACATAATTTTTCAGACAAAAAGGTGTATTCCAAATTCTAAGGTATATTCCAAATTCTAAGGTATATTCCAAATTCTAAACATTCCTTACCTGCCACATAAATTTTTCCATCACAGACTGTCACCCCTGCGCCAGCCTCCTCTTCATACAATTGACAAAAGACCACGTTTCCATCTTGGGATCATAGCGTTCCACAATATTAAAGCTGCCACCCTGTCCTCACCCCCTGTGAAGAATGATTGGTTGACACTGCTTTTAACGTTTTGCAGAACAACATGGTCGTTGCTCATTTATAAAATATATTGCTTCAAATATACAATGTTGTCCTTTTTCTGATACAGTAGTCTCCGGCTAAGTACACACTGCCTAAGAGCACGGGCATCGCATGAAATAGTATTTTTCGGTCCAACTAAATGCATGGTCAGCGAGAAAGGGCTCTGGTTTAGTGCTCGGTTTTGGGCATTTTCCGTGACAAATATATACTCAACAATGGTATTTAGTTAAAAGACCAATAAAACAAGTACATACACTCACACACGTGGACACACATACACATAGACTTCACGGAACTGCCTAAGAGTATAACTAGCCTAAGTGTACGGTTTCTTGTCTCCCAACAACCGTGCACTTAGCCGGAGACTACTGTATTCAAATCTTCGTTTAATACCAGAATATCAAAAACAATAACTTGTAATTTTAAGTAGAGAACACAAAGCATTCTGTATGTAAGAAAGTACATAACCGATCCATTCAATGGAATTTGGGATTCATAATGAATTGAATAAAATAAGAACAGATTAACATAAAATTAAGAACTAGCTACAATAACTTTGTCATCAATGGACTATTACAATAGCGATACGGAGAGAAAGAATGCTTTTCCTAACACCATCCATCAGTAGCACACGGGAAGCTTAGAAAATGTAAACATACCACAGCGATCTGGTCGCTGGGAAATGGAATCTAGGTTGCCGTCTTCCAGTCGGGAATCTACACACTGATGAGTTAATTGAAGTAAGTGTAATCATGATAGGCTTTTAAGCCAAACCTCTATAAATTCCATGAAGTATGAAAACAAGTACAGAAAACATTAACTCATTAGTGTGCAGATTCCCTGATCGGAAGACCCTGACCTAGATTCAATTTACCAGCAATCAGGTCGACGTGGTACGTTTACATTTCCTGAGCTTCCTGTTTGCTTCTAATGGGTGGCATTAGGAAAATAACTCTCAATCTCTCTTCATGACACTATTGTAACAGTCTATGACGACAAAATTGATAACAAGAAGAAAAGTTGAAAGCAAAAGCAGAATATGTAGATGATTCAAACAGGGTGATGAAACGAATGCGTTGAAGAGAGGCAGTGAGTACAGTAGCAAAGTGGGATCAATAACGGGCTTCATGGAAAGTGACACTAATTTCAATAGGATGATGGCCCTTAGCATCAGAAAGAGGATTAAATGGACCAATGAGCTGTCCAGAAATAATAGTAGTTAAAATAAGTAACAAAAACAAGTCTTAAGAGCCATTTGGACCTTTGAAAGAAAAAGTGTTATCCATAGCCATTTTTGGCCGGCTTGAACAATGGGAAGCAGTTAGCAGCCGCCCGGTGTTGGCTGGGCTTAACACAGCTGGCTGTCAATCGGGCAGCTATTTTTGGCCTTAATGCGTAACGGGTGGATGTGGGCGTAGTGAAAAACACTAGGAAAATCGTATTACTTCTATGTATATTTTCTTGATTACACAAGTCAAATTAAGAACATTTTCCGCCATTTTTCCTGACCTTGATTAAAATTAAAACCAGAAACAGACACGTTTGAATTTATCTTTATTTGTATTCAATCGACTGCAGGTGCGGGCTAGCATCAATCGGTAGACGGGTGTAAACAATATAGCAAAGAAACACCATGCACATCATGTCCACAAGGAGATACTGACCTATAGCATACAAATGGCCACCAACAGCTGCCACGGCTACAAAAGAACGAGCCAGTTTCATCTTGGGCTTGGACTCCCATTGTTTGCGCACAGGGTCGTATTGTTCCACACAGTGTAAGTATGAGGTGTCGTCCTGCGTGTCGACTAAAGCACATTCCCCACCTACAGCATAGAGGACTCCATCCAGACTTGCAGAACCAACAGCGGTGCGGGCAATGTTCATAGGAGGCTGCAAAATAGTGAGATGACTCAGATGGAAGGTGAAGTTGGCAGCAACATTCAACCACAGCAGAAGCAAGTCTTTACATTTTAATTCCACAAAAGAGCCATGCACAATAATTCCACAAAAAGTCATCTATGGAATACCCAACTGTTGTTGAGCAAGCTTAGAGTTATAAGACAAGTTTCAGGAAGAATCAATGAGCAAGTCAAATGGAACTAAGCTAATAAGAAGTCATATAATTCATGTGAAACACTGCACAACTCTGTAATTAAAGCCGATATAAAGTTTACAGTTATTAAATAAATAATTAAACTGAGACATTATGGCTAACAACACATACAATAACGTAATAAATTACGGGTTTTGGAATTTTAATACTATCATGAACTGCCTTCTGCCTATTTCTTCTACATTAACACTACAGCAAGATACAATCTGATGTGAATACATTACACTCAGTGATGATAACAGAGAAAAGCCAAAGAGGAAAATTATCGGTGTCGCGACAAACTACCGATACTAGACCTGCTAACCTTTTGGAGATCAAAGGGCAATCTCAAATGTATGAAACCAAATTTTTAGCATTTTTAATATCTGTAATCTCAAGTGTACGAAACCATTCCCATCCCACAAAAGAAACAAAAATTTAAAAGAATAAAATAAATTTAAAACATCTTTTAAAAAAATCTTCTGGTCAGCCAACCTATCAATTTTCTTCATGATGACTATAAGTAAGACCTAGATCTAGTTTTCCAAGTTCACAACACTCTACAACAATGAAAGCCAGTAGGTCAATACTGCACTACAGGACCTTAACTACAATGATCGACTTGCATGAAAAGGCAATTTTACGGTTTAGCAGTGTAAAAGAAGGTGGGTCACATTTGTACCCGATGTCGATATCGGCTCAGATCTACATTTAGAGGTAAGGATGAAGAAATCTATCCACAATCCCTTACCGTGAACGCACTTCCCCCCCCACCATGGCGTGGGGGTAGTGAATTGAGAGGAAACAGCAAAATGAAAGAAACATAAGAATAAGGAAAGAAGTATAATCTACCACTAACCCCCACCAACCGCCCACAGTTTGACTTGAGTTTCAGATAATATTAGATACGCCTAAATCAAAGTAGCTTCACTTCCTTAGTTCAAGCCCTGAACTAAATAGGTCAGAATAACGCTAAAATAATACTAGCACAGAAATAACACTAACACGTGACCTTGAAAGAAATCAATAATATTAATGCAGTTCATGTAGTTGTAGGCCTACTAGTACTAGCAGTTTCTTTCTCTTTCTCTCTCTCTCTCTCAGTTGTTTAACTTCGTGAAAGCATAGATATAAAGGTCGTAGATCTAAAGGTACAGGTATGCAGATGCTGAATTTCGGCTAATTAGAACAATGCATTGGAAATGAAATGAAATGATAGCGCGTGTTTTCTGTTTCAAATAGTAATGTGTGAAAGACATGTTATACTTATATATTCTTATTTCTTTGCAATGACACGTCTGCTGACATGGTATACTGGCACGTAAAGTTCTCATCGGCATAGGAATCGGTTGTAATCAAAATATCGCCCGGAAACAGAAAACATTGAGGAGATGATTTATCGTTCACAAAAGAGTTTGTGTTTATGTCGGTGTTGGTGCCAGTATCGCTAATTGTACACACTGAATTGCCAAACCTCATCAAATATCTCTAAAAATTGAATCGTCGGTATAAAGTTGAAAAAAGAGGAAACTTCGTCTGAATGCTGAAAAGGAGGAAATTTCCTCTGAACGTTGAAAAAGGAAAAAATTTCCTCTGAATGCTGATAAGCGGATTTCCGCCAATTAGCAGAAAATTATCATGACTGTCCACTTTCTTATTTACAAAACTTTTGTACCTCCCTTTATTTTCTTCAGAAAACTATTTCATTTCATTCTCAGCCACATGTATAAATTTAATAATATTGTAGCATCTTGTAATGGCTCCTTTTTAACTTAAATGAATCCTTAAAATTATCTACCATTTGTATCCACTGATCCAACAAAAAGTCATATTTCTCTGTGCTTTTGAGCTGACTGTCTGTGCTATTCCTACCGCCCATGACGTAGATACATGGGGTTGGGCCCTTGGCATGACTGTATCTAGCTCAGAACTGTCTTGTTTAGTTCTAAGGGAGTGAAAAAAGGTCATTTTGTGTTTAAAAGAATAAAAACAAATCGAGAAACATACATACGGTGGTATGAAGATGCATCATCAAAATTAATAAAATGTGTGTAAATTCAATTTAAACATCATGCCTCAAAATGTGTGGAAAACTGGTCACTGATGTAAAAGCAAAGCATGTTTGACTGAAATCTGTTTGATTACTGGCAGAAGTTATTTTAACTCCATAAGTGTCTTTATTCTATCGCATAAGGATACCAAGAAATTTTTTACTCACTATAACATGTACACAAACACTAATGAGATATATATATATATAATATTGTGCAAACAGCTTTGGGAAAATCAATTTTGATTCTTACCGTATAGCTTCACTTATAAGCAATTGGCACTTAGGACATGTTGAAAGTATTCACACTTGAGCACTATGTTTTCAAGGTAGGGACGTTCTAATAAGGCAAGGCGAATGTTTTTTAAGTATGACGCAGGCACGGGTCCAGTCAAGTTTTCCTGGGTCATATTGAAGCCAGGAACAAGCTGCCCTCAAAACTTGGTTCAGCTCATTACCTGTAAAAGGAGAAAACATACATCAATAGCAAGTACGGAATTACACATGATGGAAGATGTAGTTTGAGTTTGATGGAAACATTACTAAATAGCATATATGCTAAAACTATAAAGTCATTACTAAATGCTTGGAAATAATGCATTCAGTCACAATAAAGACCTTTGATAGTCAGTACACAACAGTTAAGGCTGTGTGGGCATACTATGGGAGTTGTGACAAACTATGCTATGACAGACAAATGACAGACTGTGTGAATTACTTTTTTTATGTCTTCAGCAACCTGCATCCACATACTATAAGGTGAAACACTTAATTATTCTTTATTACGTTTTAATTTCTTTAATTCTTTTACTCTATGAATCCTGTACTTGTAAAGCTCATAAACTTAACGGTCAACAGCGCATAACGATGGAGAGTCACTTTACATACCTGAAGTTTATCACTTTGAAGTAAATTTATTCGCGTTCTTCTGGCAATTCAAAAAACTCCTCCATGCGAATTACTTCAGGAAATTCTGATAAATAAACTGTCTGGCAACTGATTCTAGTTCTGAACAAGAATACACGTCAGCAAAGTAATGAATACCTGAGGAAGAATAATTGTTCCACAATTAGTGTTGCAAATGAATCTATAAACATTTAAGATGCTGGGTTGTGTCATGACTATTAAAATAAAACAGAAATTCATTCATACATGGAACATTGAGACATTGGTTATCCTCATTTAATATTTCAATTTAAATAATATAAAATGAAACATTCACAGATAAATAAAGAACATAAAATTCATAGCCATTACAACACAAAATGCTACTCAAAATGTCTGACTCCTCTACAAATATAACTAACCCACTGTTTTTTAGCATGAGAAGTAAAATGAAAAAAACAATAGAAAGAACCCATTGAAACATACAAGTCATCAGGAGGACTTTTTAAATCTATTCTTGTGTAAGTCATACAATGTGCAATGTTGTGTATAAATAAGTTATACTTCTATGGACAAAATGCTTCGTTCATTCTAAAATCAACTTATCAGAGAAATGCACTTCAGGAAAGCAAATTTTATCCAATGTTAAATAAAATGTGATAATAAATCATCAATAATTTACAACATTCTTGAATAAAATTTTTGTTCAATGTGAATCTGCTTTGTACCTATAAAAGTTGTTTGAAAATAAGAGTAAAAAATAAATGAAATTTTATTCGCTTCACATGCAAATGAGACAGATTAAAGTATTGAAATGCGAGGGTTAACTTAGGCAAAAAACACATCCCCATCTTGAGGATTATGGCTCTGTAAAGTGAAAAAAACATGTGAGTTAATGCTCACCTAGACAATTGGATGGTGTGAGCTGATTTTGTAGAAATGGGCACACATGGTTCGTAAACTATGAAGTCCAAGCATACTTGCACCCTGTAATACTGTCTGGACGTTGTCCACGTTGACTTCTATACAGCAAGTGTACATGAAATCGAAGCAAGCTCATCGTTGACGATTCGATTCCATGAATTTCAACATATTCCGTTCTGATTCAAGCATACCATTGGTGAACATGGCACGTAGGTATGGGCTGCAACCTGCCAGAACAACCTGCAAAATTATGATCGAGGTAAGTTTTCATATTCCGTGGTGGAATGGTACAAAGCATGTGAGCAATCATTCTGATTGCAATGTTAAATTTAAGAAATATATGCATGTATGTATGCTTTAAATAAACGATATTTATGTTGACACTTTTGCTTTCAAATTGTAGAGAGAGAAAAAAAAGAAATAAAAAGATGAAGAAAACAAAGTTTTTAAAGGGTGTTTCCTGGTGATCACATTGCTGTTTCAGAACTTGCTATGAAAGTAAAACAAATTCACATCTTTAGAGACCTTGATAGAATGAAAGATGAAAAATTACTTTGTAACTTTCGACACAATGTTTCACAGTGGAAGCACGAAGCAAGTTAAGAAATGGATACTGCTTACCTTGTGAGCTGAAAATTTCATTGTTCCAACACATAGCACAATATCACAGAGTTGCTGATTAAGACGCAATTCTTGCATTACAGAAAATGCAGAGTTTGCTTGTGTTTGGATGTGAAAAACCCTGGAATCTATCATGGTTTACACTGTAAAAAAATATTTTTAATATAAAAGATATATCATGCACATACTTCAGAATTTAAAGACAAATTAACAAAAATATTATACACTATACACTAAGTCTTTTAATTCCAATATCAGTTTTCACTACAAACATCCCAAAATAGTGTTTTAAATAAAGATTTAAGGGGGGGGGGGGGGGTGGGGAACCTGAAGTGATTTATTTTTGCTTTTGAGTTAAGGTTTTTGTTTTTACTTTTTAGTATGCACATGGTAACTGTCAAAATACAGTCATCCTATATCAAAATTATAGCGTCCTTGGTTGCCATAAAAGCGGCCACCATCTTGGATTTTGACTCAATTTTCAAAATCTATCTCCTCCCTTAGTTATGAATAAAATCACTCAAAACCTCAAAACCTAAAAAGAAGCGACGTCAGGTTTTTTTTGATATTTTTGATAAATTTTTTAAAATGAATTTTTGAAAATACTATATATTGTGAATGTACAAAATAGGCGTTTTTATGACAAAAATTTTTTTCTCAAAAAGTTTACAATATACAAAGAAAAATCCGACGTCATTCGTTTACTGTGTGCCAAATATAATACAAATCGTTCAGTAAATAACGGAGGAGATAGAATTTTAGTGTGGACAAACTACATTTCGGAAAAAATGCAAGTAATAAAATCAGCAGAAAATGACACAAAACAAACGCTTCAGATCGGTTTCCCTTGTCATAGCAGCCGCCTTACTCTTTCGACAGTCTCTGGGATTGTTACTTATGTAAATAGGATTATAAATCTAGGTTTAGATGTGCACTGTTGTGAAAAACAGGCGTCGAAATGACCATTTTGTTGTTTTTCCCCCTATATCCTATGCTTATGTACGTGCTTACATACACACTGGCATAACGCCTCTTATATCACACAGCGATGGGAGGCACGTAGATTGGCGTCGGCAAAGCGAGGTAAAATCAGGTGTTGCCACATTTGGCAATTAACCGCCAATATACGGGTTTTACTGCCATTTTCTCATTCACTGTTAGGATAATTTACGTCAAATTTTGATTGTTTTTACCTACCCTCGCCTACAAAATATTTTGTAAAAAAAAATGTATACACGTCATATGGACATTTTTCTGCCATGAACTTGTAGATAAATGATCATTCTACCCGAATATGCAAAGAACAGAAAATCAACTTTTTGGTCCAAAACTCACCAGTCCACCCCCCTCCTTAACAAGGGGAAGAGTTACATAGTATGGAACCAGCATGAGAGTCTTAAAGACTTAAATCAATTAAAAACTATCTCAGTACCCTTGGCTGCCAGCTATATCGAGTACATTATTTTAGAATATTGCAAGCCTCAAGACTTCTAGTATTTGCGTGTGCAAACTGATTTACATCTTGCAAGCGGTGACGTCACAGAGAGCAGGTCATGTGAGTGTTGTTAGAAGCAAGTACCTATCAAGCTTGCAACACTTTCACTCGAATGGAAAGCGGAAGCAAAATCCACACACAGTCTAAGCAGAGGTGACCTTGAATGCTCGATCGAAGCAACACTACCGGTACTGCTATACAAGAGCAGGCAAGATGCAAGACAGTCTTGAGGCTTGTATCAAGAGTCTGGCAAGCCTCAAGTAGTGTTGCGATAAACAATATACAGCTCTACTGGACTTAACGCCCCTGTAAGCTGCTAGCATCAACTCACACATTAAGTCTGTTGGAATGAATGCTCTACAATAGCTACAAGCTTGTTCATACTTTCTAAACCAAGGACTACTTCGTTCACAGGTTGAGTCAACGTTTAGTGCTACTCTTTGAAGTGAAATTTTGAAGTTTTTAAGTGAAAATCTTGACAGTTTTAACCCAAGAAAAGCGCCAGCCTTTTTCTTTCTAAAGGGCGTGTTAGTTGGCCGGAAGCGCATGAGGCTCTATATTTAAGGCCGCTGTCATTGGCACGGGAAGCGCGCAAGCCCTATATTTAGGGCCAGACACCTACGCCTCTTTAATGGAAATTTCCACTTTCCTTTCATGGTTTATGATATAGTTTGACCTTCGATTCATAGTTAAACAACAGCCAATGAGATAACAATTTATGTTAAGCTCGTGGCTTTCCCGGTAGCCCCGATATCATTCGTCAAAGTGATGCCTTCCCATTCAACATACTTCGTGCAAGCCTATGTTGATTACACAGCTATCGCTGCTATTGTTTAGTCCTTAGTTCAAGTTTCTCTTGTTGCAATAGCACCTCAATATGAATTCCTTATTCTTTTAACTTAGCCTATAGAAAATGCTTGTTTTATAGATCTTTTATTATCTGTAAACGTGAACTCATTGTTCAAACTAAGTCTTAATCCTAGCTTCACCCGTTGCACACACTTGTTTTTTCATGTAAATGCCTGATGCAACCCCTCACTGTAAGAAGGTCACTTCCGGTAACTCGAGCTCTACTTGGGTTAAGCAACTAAGCTACTTCGGCTAGAAGTAAAAATTTGTGACATGGATCCGCTCCATCTATCCCCGTGGCAAGTTAAATATTCATCGCAAAAACAGATAACTGATGAGTACGGTATACGTAACACTTTTTTAATAAGTGTGTATCGGCATTAAAAAAAATTTTCAATTCCGAGTGAGACAGGTTTCTGCTTTAGACAGGTATAAAATATGGCAATTAAATAAAGAGGATTGAGGACATTCTGTTTTAGACGCATTTCTGCTTTGAACACATTTCCGTTGTAGTGGGTTCGATTCTATCTTTATTCTACATGATGTGAATGTGGGTAAGTGTAACTCAAACTGTGTTTATTTTTATGATACTCCTACTTCTAGAGATCTAGATTAGATCTAGCTTTCAAACTTTGTCTTTTTAACATCATCCAAATCAGCATAAAAATCACTGTTAGAACTGGCATATATCCAGATCTAGAGATTTTAGTTCGTAACCTAGATTCTATCATATCATCTAAATCTTGACCTCGAAAGGAAAGATCTGACAGAATGAATTTACAGACATAACTTGAATCATTGAATGATTCTCGCTAGAATCTAGAATCCACGAGAATGAGAAGAATACCCCTCCTAATAAATGCCCAATAAAATCAATCAATCTTGATCTAGATCCATATCTAGATCTATGTATCATATAGCTTTTACCATATATCACGATTTTCTAGTTACCCTTTTGTTTTTAATAAGTCTCGTCCATTTATTCGTCAAGAAATAAACGTTGATTCTATTCTTTTATCTACACCGGAAGTTATGAAGATTTACGTGTTAGAGTTAACGTTATTGAGGTTACTGGGATCAAAGGCTAAGGGTCAAACTTGTTTTTGTTCAATATAGAATAACATACATGTAATATTATTCACGTTTAGTTTAATACATAGATCTATATCTAATACATGTAATAGCCTTGCTTATTTTTAGCGATCTTTGCAAATTATGTCTCGTTGAAAGGTATTCCTTTCTTCTTCATCATTGTTTCCTTTCTTTTTATGCACTCTTGTTTACACATTTACATTTTTTTCTTTCTTTGTTATTCTATTCTGATTGTTGGGAAAAAGAAGAGGATCACATAGCTTCACGAAGAGAGAGAGAGAGAGAGAGAGAGAGAGAGAGAGAGAGAGAGAGAGAGAGAGAGAGAGAGAGAGAGAGAGAGAGAGAGAGAGAGCAGACAGACAGACAGACAGACACACACACACACAGGGAGAGACAAAAAAAGATAGATAGAGGGGGAAGGTGGGGGTGGATTGTATTAGACACAAAATAAAGTTTTTGTGATCTTTTTCCCTTCTGGAAACACATTTTCATTGTGAAGGTCAAGCCTCTTCTTTTATATTTCATACCTACTCTATTAATCCCTTTTTTACATGTCTATTTATTTGTTTATTTTCTTCTTTTAAATAAATTGACTTAGGGGCGTCAGTGGCCAAGCGGTTAGGCTGCGGGACTGGGGGTCATAAGGTCCCAAGTTCGAATCATAGCAAAGCCAGGTCCGACGTTGTGGTCCTTGGGAAAGACACTTAACACGTATTTTCTCCACTTTACCCAGGTATAATTGGGTACAAGCACTGGCTTGGAAGTAAAAACCTGCGTCAGACTAGCGTCCTGGCCAGTAGGTGATTATTGTCACCTGTTCCGCTTCACGATATATAAACCAGGATAAGCTCCAGCTCAATAGGCCTTAAGGACCTTGAAGATACTTTATTTTACTTATTTATTAACTTAAGATACGTGTATCATACGAGTATAGTTACGAACTTTCCATTTCCCTACTAGACACAATTGCAAATAAGTATCACCGTCAATTGGAAGTAAGAACCTGACACAAACTAACGTCCATTACAGGACGTAATGTATTATTACTTGTGCCGCTTCAAGCTATAAAAATCGAGATAAGATATGGCTGTATGGACCATGGCCTTGAAGGAAACCAGGTACCCAGTGATTCAGAGAAACGCTATTGGATTGGGAAGGCAAAGGTTGATCTAGCACATAGAGTCTAGTCAAATATGAAATTATACAGACAAATATACACTTGACTAAATGGTTTGTTTTCATTTCACATCAGCTGGCAAACTAGGCAGTCATGGCAGGCCAACATTGAAATCCTTCTCAAATGTTAGGATGATGGTTACTTTGGTGAGAGTCTAGTCAAATATGAAATTATAGAGACAAATATACACTTGACTAAATGGTTTGTTTTCATTTCACATCAGCTGGCAAACTAGGCAGTCATGGCAGGTCAACATTGAAATCCTTCTCAAATGTTAGGATGATGGTTACTTTGGTGAACGAGAATAAAAAGACGAGTGCATTATTATGTTTCTCTCCTCAGTCTGTCTGTCTGTCTGTCTGTGTCACTGATCGTCTGGAAGTCTGTTCGTCTATCTGCCTCTTTGTCTGTCTGACTGTCTCTATTTCTATCTATCTACGTCTGTGAGTCTCTACCTGTCGGTCGGTCCGTCTGCCCATCTGTCTACCTGCCAGTCTGTCTGTCTGTCTGTATCTCTCTCTCTCTCTCTCTCTCTCTCTCTCTCTCTCTCTCTCTCTCTCTCTCTCTCTCTCTCTCTCTCTCTCTCTCTCTCTCTCTCTCTCTCTCTCTCTCTCTCTCTCTCGGTCTTGGTTTACTTGTCTGTCTGTCATTCGCTATGTCTGTGTATGTCTGTCTTTCTGTATGCTCTTTCTTCCCCCCCTCTCTCTCTCTCTCTCTCTCTCTCTCTCTCTCTCTCTCTCTCTCTCTCTCTCTCTCTCTCTCTCTCTCTCTCTCTCTCTCTCTCTCTCTCTCTCTCTCTCTCTCTCTCTCTCTCTCTCTCTCTCTCTCTCTCTCTCTCTCTCTCTCTCTCTCTCTCTCTCTCTCTCTCTCAGTCTTGGTTTACCTGCCTGTCTGTCATTCGCCCTGTCTGTTCGTCTGTGTCTGTCTGTCTGTCTGCTCTTTATCTCTCCCCCCCTCTCTCTCTCTCTCTCTCTCTCTCTCTCTCTCTCTCTCTCTCTCTCTCTCTCTCTTTCTTCTCTCTCTCTCTCTCTCTCTCTCTCTCTCTCTCTCTCTCTCTCTCTCTCTCTCTCTCTCTCTCTCTCTCTCTCTCTCTCTCTCTCTCTCTCTCTCTCTCTCTCTCTCTCTCTCTCTCTATATATATATATATATATATATATATATATATATATATATATATATATATATATATATATATATATATCTCAATATATATATCAATATATATATATATATATATATATATATATATATATATATATATATATATATATATATATATATATATATATATATATATATATATATATATCTCAATATATATATATATATATATATATATATATATATATATATATATATATATATATATATATATATATATATATATATATATATATATATTATAGAAAAAAGAAGTTTAAAGCCTCTGTGATCATTTGTGAAATGGAGGTGAACAATCGTATTCGTAAGGTCGATGAGCTCTGGTTGAGAAGCACGATTGACAGGTGACCTCAGACGTGTTCCACTCAGCTTGGCATGAAAAGGCCAAAAGTGAATGTGAGATGGATGGCTATAGGCCCCTACTCCACCAACCCCCTCACCCCGGTTCTCTTCTATAAATAAACTAAAAAGCAAAAACAAAAACCTAGCCTCCTCCCCCACCCCAAAACAAAAGAACCAACAACAAAACAAAACAACAACAACAAAACAACACCAAATAAATAATAAAAAGGGCCGTATTGAGTGTTATTGATTATTGAGACTCTAAGATCCGGGTGGCATGGATGGACAATTGATCCACTCCATTGGCATCGATTTGGGTGGTTGCTTTGATTATGCTATATTTTGCCTAACTTTTTTTAATTTGATGAATAGGCGGTGTAAAAAGACAGACTTAAACGTAACTGGGAGCCTTCAGTGATGCATTGTCTTAACGGAAATTGATGGAATAGTTGGTCACTTAATCTATAAAAGGAAGGGGGGGGGGGAGGGTGAGTAGTCTTTGTTTGTTTCGCTTTTACCCGTGTTCCTTTGAGTTTGAGGTTTTTTTTTGGTTGTTTTTTTATCTATTGAAGAAATTATTCCAGATGATGAGAGTGATATTAAAACAAATAATTGATTTCCAATATGTTTTCATAATAAAACCCATTTCCCTATGTACTTAATGCATGCTGCGTCAACAAGTATAATCTAGATAATGGACATTTTAACTACGGTGTAGATCTATCCATGTGTGCGTGATGCGTTAGGCGTGATGCGAATAAGTATTACGAACGATCGAGTCATCAGTCCAATACGCGTCACGCATCTACTCGTGATGTCCTGGAAAAAAGACAACTATTTCAAAGCGCCATAACTCACAAATCCGTGCCACTACTGACGTGGGATTTTGGTAAAATATAATTCAATTAAAGGTATTCGGTACGACCAAAAAATCATGAGCCTAGATTTAATATTCAGCCCACACCATTAGTTCTAAGAAAATTAGTGTTTTTCGTCTAAATGCATTTTTGCTTGCACGCAAAATAGGGAAACGATCAAGTGAACAAAAGATAAAACCCACGTCACATAAGATCTGCGTCACTCATTAGTTACGCGTGGTTACGAGATTAGTTTTTTTATTAAATCTAGAATTTGAGATCGCGATGGACTAGATCTACCTCACACTAGTCACACACAAAAATTCCGTGCCCCCAATCAATTTCGGATGACCGTCCAAAAGTCCCGATTTGAACTCCTGCGACTTCTTCCTGTGTGGATATCCGAAGGATCGAGTCTTTCGCAATCCTGTTCTCCTTAACAAAGAGCTATTACAAATTAATACATCCGAGATGTGTGAGGAATTAACTTAACATAGACCTGGTTGCAAGAGTGCTGCTAAACTTTATTATCACATTGCGAAATGTCATTGCGGCAAATGGAATATGGATGTAACATCTCTTTTGAATAAAATATTAATCAAATAAAAAATAATTTGTATCTTTCCTATTGTTCAAATTGTTATTGAGGTAGTTTATCCCAAAATTCCACACAGTTCAGTTACTTATTTTCTTTAAATTTTAAATCTTTCTTTTTGGGTTACATAGAGTTTTACAATACAAATTAAAATGGGTTATCTTACAAGAACTAATCTTTTTTTCGGATCCGGTCATTTTTACATTTTGAAACATTTGTTTCTGTAATGCCTTTAAATAATCTATGCGTGTTAAACTTTTCATTAGAATTGGGTTTATGTTTAAACGAAATAATTTCTTCTCAGGTGATCTTGGTCAATCGATAGATTTTATGAGGCAAAATCCTGCTGCTTTATTCATTGAGGAATGACTACAATGATGCTCTTTAGGTAGCAATACAGAAGTCCAATGGTTGTGATGTCTTAAACCTCATCTTGTTTCCACGTTCCTTCACAACACATGTACAATGTATATAGACCAGCAAGGAGCTATATTTTAGTCAGTGAGGTGTTGAGAGCTCCACTTACAGTATTACAAGAACAAAATGACAAATCACGCCCATTAATTTAATATCATTAATATATACGCTCACATGGGAACAGAGATTACGCATGACGCATAACTCTCGATGCATTAGTCATCACGCATTACATACACACGGAAACGGGGCTTAACAGGGAAATCTGATTTCGAAAGTGATATCCAAGCCTTTGATTGAGGTGCGATCGAATTCTCACTGACAAGTAGTAAGTGTATCCGAGGCGGGGTTGCCAAGACCATGTGACGTCACGACTTTTATGAACAGCAGTGTCGAAGTTAGTGAAGTTAGTGAAGATCTGGATTTGAGACTCTAATGGGCATGCAGACACTCGGCGGTTATTTGTTCTATTTGTAAGCTACACGATAAATCATATCCATTGGGAGTTGAACAAAATCCAACAGGTTCAATTAAACTAGAAATTACAACATTTTGAGGACCTGGATGACAAATAAAGAAACAAACAAATGAATAAGCAAACGAACGGACGGACGGGTGAGCCAACAAACACTTCTAATTAGCTACATACTCTTTCATTTGAGCATACACACATATAACACCCCGGGTGATATCAAGTACGATTATAAAATCGAGTCAGTAGTCAACTGAGGTTACCAGGATAGGCATCAACGATACTGTTCCAACTTTTTAGTTACCAAAATCTGTTGAAAATGAGGCCTATGGCGAATGAAAATTCGACTGAAAAACCAGGAAACCATGATATTTTCTAAATCAAACGTCACGTCTGGTAGAGAAATTCATCAAATGGAAACGATCTTGGGATCCTTTCAACCCTACAGGCAATATAATGCTTACTCTTAGTGGCCTGATAGCAAAGCATTTGACGTGCAAAGAACAACCAACTCATTATTATGTCTAAATCTAGATGCCATTTTCTTCGAGCCAAGTCTCACGGCACTCGTACCGTTTCGATTGCTGAATAAACTTTTTGAGAGAGTAGTGAAATGGCACCTACAGCGTATAGCTCAGTTGGAGGCCATAAAAACACGTTACACGGAAGGTGTAGAATCAACAACAGCATTAACACATGTAAGTAACAAATGCCGTACAACAACCACCCTGACAGCGATAGCAGCAGCAATAACATCATCCTAGATAATAGCTACTCTAGACAAGCACAGAAAGGGGACAAAGGCATGAAAGAGAGAAATAAAAATGAATACTAAGTAAAGGTTAAAATTTATTTCAACATTTTCACAGGAAACATAATAGCTGCCCATTTAAAACAATGTGACAATAATGCTGCTTGATCTCGTCTAGATTTGATTCCTTCCCCCTTCCACCGCGACACCCGATATTCTAAAGTTTAACTTTATCGAACCCTTAAAAGCATTTAAGAAAAATAAATGTATTGATATTTAAACCGCCCTCCATTAGTTCTGTTTGTCCGTAACTTTGCATCTGTTTGTACTCTTTAGACGCTTAGATACTGACCTGAAAGAGACAATGTCTTTTTGTGATAGAGTAACTCTTTTAAAACAAAGCACTTATAACACAAACTCTAGAACCTTTCATGGCAAAGCAACATTTTTATAGCGTTGCATTGAACCACAGCCTTTGAGTTCACTCAGCAGACATAACCACGGAGGACTCAGCAGCTTCGGGTTAGTTCTGCCATCGTCTGGAGGTAGTTTTAGATTTTTAAAAATCTCCCATAAATAAGATTTACAGACAATGCAACATTGGCACAACGCAAGTACTTGCTGCTCTGATCTAACGGCAGATCGATTCATTGTGTTATCAGGTGTCGTTATGTGGAGCCATTAGACCTCAGGGGACAGAATTGGTATAACGCTGTTTATTCCCTGACACAGTCTATGAGTTTCGGCTACCAAAACCATTCTCTATTTTGTATTTTCGGTAAGAGAATACAATTTTCTGGAGCATGGCATTTATTAATCTTTCATCCATTTCACTCTTTAGTAAAGGGGTCTTTGAACGGTGGATTGTTCTCTCACGATACCATTTTTGTCTGTTTCCTTTTTTCTTCTTTCTCTCACAGCAACCGAATGCACAGGCTCCTAACTATTGATCTCGAAAGAATTTGAAAGAATCATTTCAGCCACTTTATCGCTTCTTCCTTTAAGACTATTTCAAGGTGGTAAGCTTTTGTGAAATGTATGATGGTGAATGTTGCTTTTCAGATTATTAAATGTTCTTAAATCGATAGTCATTCTTTCTTTACATCCTTTCGTTTCTTTCAGATTGATTCACGGGAAAGTAAGAATAGTGTGTTCATATTTCAAATACCGGGTACTCATGTTATGTTGGTCTAGTTGGTTGGTTTGACAGACAGGTGACTTATGGATTAATTTCTCTGTTTTTTCTTCGTTATGTTGTATAAACTTATTTTAAATGAAATTTTCTCTCTTGTCTACTCTCATTGATCTTCGAGTCGTTAACGTTATATCTTATTCCAAATTTTTTCTCAATCCTTTTTTCTCTCTGACTGGTTGCGGATCTCCAACTCCCAAAAAGTCGTGTTCCCTACGAAGAATAAATACATGAACGTTAACGTCAATTATTGTTTCTGATTAAACTTGACATGAGTCAGAGCCTCGTCCCCGTTGAAGGTGGCATGGACAACCAGAAAACGGTAGCTGT
>JAXRKP010002038.1:52500-55000 GCA_037039925.1 Doris montereyensis
CGAGAGGTATGATGCCTGTAATTAAGAGAGGTATGATACCTGTAATTAAGAGAGGTATGATACCTGTAATTAAGAGAGGTATGATGCCTGTAATTAAGAGAGGTATGATGCCTGTAATTAAGAGAGGTTTGATGCCTGTAATTAAGAGAGGTATGATGCCTGTAATTAAGAGAGGTATGAGCCTGTAATTAAAAGAGTTATGATGCCTGTAATTAAGAGAGGTATGGTGCCTGTAATTAAGAGAGGTATGGTGCCTGGTTAGAGAGATGGCTGTACATGAGTGCAGTTATGCGTCTGTACGGCTGGCAAGCACATTAGAGAACGTAAGAGGTTGATGGATGAGTCTGCGAATTCACTTACATTGAGAGTCAATGCACATTGTATGTATGCCTGGTTTCGACCGCGTCCGCCCTAAGCCGTGATCTCAAGTTCATATATGTATCTATTATGTATGCATGTATGTATGTATGTATGTATGTATGTATGTGTGTATGTAGGTATTATGTAGGTAGGTAGGTATGTTTAGATTTAGTGTAAGTGTAAGTATGTGTGTGTGTGTGTGTATGTTTAGATGTAATGTAAGTGTAAGTATGTGTGTGTATGATTAGATGTAATGTAAATGTAAGTATATGTGTGTATAGGTTTAGATGTAATGTAAGTGTAAGTGTGTGTGTGTGTTTAGATGTAATGTAAGTGTAAGTATGTGTGTATAGGTTTAGATGCAATGTAAATGTAAGTATGTGTGTATAGGTTTAGATGTAATGTTAGTGTAAGTATGTGTGTATAGGTTTACATGTAATGTAAGTGTAAGTATGTGTATAGGTTTAGATGTAATGTAAGTGTAAGTATGTGTGTATAGGTTTAGATGTAATGTAAGTGTAAGTATATATGTGTAAAGGTTTAGATGTAATATAAGTGTAAGTATGTGTGTATATGTTGAGATGTAATGTATGTGTAAGTATGTGTGTATAGGTTTAGATGTAATGTAAGTGTAAATATGCGTGTATATAGGTTTAGATGTAATATAAGTGTAAGTATGTTCATAGGTTTGGATGTAATGTAAGTGTAAGTATGTGTGTGTATAGGTTTAGATTTAATGTAAGTGTAAATATGTGTGTGTGTGTATAGATTTAGATATAGTGTAAGTGAAAGTATGTGTGTATAGATTTGGATGTAATGTAAGTGTAAGTATGTGTGTATATGTTTAGATGTAATGTAAGTGTAAGTATGTGTGTGTGTAGATTTAGATGTATTGTAAGTGTAAGTTTATGTGTGTATGTTTAGATGTAATATAAGTGTAAATATGTGTGTATAGGTTTAGATGTAATATAAGTGTAAGTATGTGTGTATATGTTTAGATGTAATATAAATGTAAGATGTGTGTAAGTTTAGATGTAATATAAGTGTAAGTATGTTTATAGGTTTAGATGTAATGTAAGTGTAAGTATGTGTGTATAGATTTAGATGTAATGTAAGTGTAAGTATGTGTATAGGTTTTAGATATCAGGAACACGATATGATTAGAAACTTAGATCTAGATTGGGTAATTTTTATAACGATTGAATTGGATGGAATCCTGACCATTGGTAGAAGTGTGGGATCTAGGCCGTGCAGAGGGGGGGGTGGGGGGGGGGCATTCGGTAGTCTAGAGGCAAGGTGTCACCCATCGACGAAAAGGTAGTGGTTTCGAGCCCCGGCCAACGTATGAAAACTTTTTCGAGTTTTTTCAAGCCAAATCTACCCCCACCCCAACTGGTCGATGTATGTGGATCGACACCTAGCCCCATCGGAGACGGACCATAAGAAAAGGTCACGTGTGCAGATCGCAACACTCTGTGCCCGTTAAAGATGCCTTGGCTGTTTACTGGGAAGTCCAGGCAAAATAAAAAAGCCTACCAGAAACCCCGAGATCACATGAGTTGTGGATATGGGTAAATCAAATCAAATAAAAAATAAGAATCTAAGCCGTGCCGATATCGTGGCGTATAAATAGGTTGGCGAATCGTCGTCCATTTTGTCTTAAAACCGATCTCGACCATCAGATGCCTAGCCTATCATCCCAATTTTAATACTATAGCCCCAAGAGACGCAATTGATCCAAAGGCAAGGTGTGTGATAGCAAGCAAAAATAATGGAATCTGAATTCGAATGTCCGCATCTCACATTGGAATGCATAATGTATAGCTATGCAATTATCAATGCAATTTTTTCTTTCGGCGAGACTGCCTTCTGTAATACATTTTCTGGTCTTCAAATTGAAATCGTCTATCGCATAAGCTAAATCTACAATCTGGTCCTATCAAAAAGAGGCCTCGGTAGTCCAGAGGCAAGGTGTCGGCGTCTCAACCAAAGGTAGTGGGTTTGAGCCCTACCAACGAATTTTTAGAGCAAAATCTACCCTCCTCTCGTCCATGTAGGTGGCTCGGAGACGGACGATGAAAATGAGGTCCCGTGTGCAGCACTCTGTGCACGTCAAATATCCCTTAGCTGTTTACAGAAC
>JAXRKP010002038.1:60000-73548 GCA_037039925.1 Doris montereyensis
TTGCTTGCTTGGTTGCTTGATTTGTTGATTGATTGATTGGTTGCTTGATTGGTTGATTGATTTATTGGTTGCTTGATTGGTTGATTGATTGATTGGTTACTTGATTGATTGGTTGCTTGATTAGTTGATTGATTGATTGGTTGATTGATTGATTGGTTGCTTGATTGGTTGATTGATTGTTTGTTTGATTGGTTACTTGATTGATTGATTGATTGATTGGTTTGATTGATTGATTGATTGTTTGTTGGCTTGATTGGTTGATTGATTGATTGTGATTGATTGATTGGTTGCTTGATTGGTTGATTGATTGATTGGTTGATTGATTGATTGGTTGGTTGATTGATTGATTGGTTGCTTGATTGGTTGATTTATTGATTGGTTGCTTGATTGGTTTTAACTCTGTCCACCATAAGGACTGATATCAAAGCCATATTTTAAAAGCATTGTAGTGATGGAATCAAAAGATTGAGCCTTGCAGCATAACTCGTATAAAAATCGTCGAAACGATAATTCAGCTGTAATTTCAATGCCAATATAATATTTTATACACATGAGGTACATACACACAGGGAGGATCGTTTTCAAAGCTTTTTGTGTGTGCACCATTTCACTGTAACGTTTGCCCACCACAGTGGCTTTGGATAAAAGTAAATTAACTAAGATAGTTTGGGCATGCAAACAGAATCACTGCTAAGAGAATAGCCAAATCAGTATACTGTGCTAAAACCGAAGATAAAAGACCAAAAAGGTAGACCTCAGAGAAGTTGGGAAGAAGATATAAAAAAAGGCATTAAAGCAAAGAAATTTAAATTTCACAGAAGGACAGAGCACCCTAAAGAACGTTTTTTTCGGCGCATCTAAACCCATACTCGGTACACAAGAAAGAAGACTTGGAACTGATAAATAGATAAATAAATAAATAAAGAAAGAAAGAAAGGTGACTAAGGATGAGCAATATTGCTATTTTCAAGCACAATATTATCTCATTTACAAAGTTTTACCGACAATCCTATTTGACATTGAAAATCTCGCCCTACTGTGAAATATGGTCTGAACTTTATTTGCTTATGCGTGTGTGTGTGTGTGTGTGTGTGTGTGTGTTTATGTATGTATGTGTGTACTGTTAAGAATTTGAAGCGGTGTGACCTTCATGGCCAGATTAATGAAATCAACGCTGAAGTTTACATTACAGACGGTGTGGTATGGAAGTGAGTTAGAAAATTGACTGGGGACACCAACGTTGAAGCCAAGAGTGGACGACGGTATAATATACAAGGTGTCTTTTTATTATGATACGATGAGAAATTGAAATAAATGCAAAGCTACTTCACTCAGAAACTTCTGGGCTTTTTTTTTTTTTTAGCATTGTGCGCAATTTACGTAAGTTTTTATGTGAAATGGTTTTCGAGCGCGAACGACTGTAACATGAAGGTGTGTGGTGATAATTAATGAATGCAGTCTAGAACAAAAAATGGCAGTTGACATTTAAAAAGTAAAGGTAGCGCAGTGCTCACAAGAATACAAATCACCGACGATTGTCAGGAGGAACTACAGAACAAATTCGGTAAAAAAGCAAACAAGAATGAAACCTTCCAGTGTTTCCACCGCACGTCGCTGATACAGAAACTTGGTAACGACAAGAAGCAAGAATGGAATGGTGGCGAGGGGGAAACAATTCTGTGGCGCGAGTTGGAGCGAAGGTTGTTGATGCTGATCGAGAATGACTCTTCTCATGTGGAGGTCTGAATGACAGTGACCGTTTGGTCTACCATACGAGACATTGTTGCTTATTTTGCTTATTTTCAGCTATGACATAAGAAAATTGAAGACGTTTGTCGGGAAAACTGTGCACTAAAGTGAAGATCATCAATTTCGTCTATGACGTCATAACTAAACAGTCAATTGGTGTACACACTAAACAAGCCTACTACATAGAACTTTTCTAAATTTCTTATCTTTATATATAAGAAAAAGCTTCCCAGAAACTTCGATAAGTTTTCAGCACGAGATTTTTAACCAGCGAGCTTATGGGGTATCGGAAAACCATGCTGACGCCAGGTACTCAAGATCCTCATAGTGATAGAAAGCACACAACAGATCTACATACAATATCTCCATTTCTGACAGTGTGCCATGTTGAAGGGGGTGACGTTTTCAACCATAGTTATAGTGACTAGAGATGATAACATAGTGGATGTCCCATGTCACACGCGAGTCGATGTAGCAGTCTATGTAAAGGAGGCAAACCGACTGGCCAAGACCGGAAGTAATCGAGCAGCCACGATTTTCAATAAGAAAAATATTGTGATCTTCGATCGGTATAGCGTTCTTTGGTGGACGTGCATGGACAACAGTAAATCGCATTTTGTGAAACGTTAAACTAGTTGCGAAGAGCAATTCAAAACAAGAGACGAGGAATTCTGAGTGCTGGTATTCTATGACAACACTAAGCTGCACACTACCGCTCAGACCCCAGACCTGCCTTTGGATGGGAACAGTTCGACAACATTTGTCGTAAGGTACTGACTCATCTTCGTGCGTTTATAACGTATTCTTGTAGCGGCAGCCCACTACTACTACTACTGCTACTACTACTGCTGCTACTGCTACTGCTGCTACTACTGCTGCTGCTACTACTACTACTACTGCTACTGCTACTACTACTATTACTACTGCTGCTGCTACTGCTACTACTACTACTACTGCTGCTGCTGCTGCTGCTGCTGCTGCTACTACTACTACTATTACGACGACGACGACGACGACTGCTACTGCTGCTGCTGCTGCTGCTGCTGCTACTACTACTGCTGCTACTACTGCTACTGCTGCTGCTGCTGCTGCTGCTACTACTACTGCTACTGCGACTGCTGCTGCTGCTGCTGCTGCTGCTACTGCTACTGCTGCTGCTGCTGCTGCTGCTGCTGCTGCCACTGCTGCTGCTGCTGCTGCTGCTGCTGCTGCTGCTGCTAGAGACTGCTGCTGCTGCTGCTGCTGCTGCTACTGCTACTGCTGCTGCTGCTGCTGCTGCTGCTGCTGCTGCTGCTGCTGCTGCTACTGCTGCTGCTGCTGCTGCTGCTGCTGCTGCTGCTGCTGCTGCTGCTGCTGCTGCTGCTGCTGTCACTGCTGCTGCTGCTGCTGCTGCTGCTGCTGCTGCTGCTGCTGCTGCTGCTGCTGCTGCTGCTGCTGCTGCTGCTGCTGCTGCTACTTTTTGGGTGGTCAGCAGTTCGACTCAGATTGAGGAGTTGCAAAAATAAATGTTGCGGGCAAGTTTGTTTTTGTAAGGAGGGCATGCAAAAGCTGATGCAACGCTATGACAAATTAATGTACATTTACACATATGTATGTTGGAGGCGATCATATTAAAAAATGGTCTAATGTGCACGTAGGTCGTTTTGATGGACAATTTGAAACATTGAAGTGAATTCGCCTGGACATGCCTCATGTTCTGTGCTGTGAGTTCGAGCACCCAGCGGGGTGTCCCATGTCTCCTGTTGCCCTTTTGTCGAATCTGTCTTTCAATTATGTCTTTCATTTTCATGTCCATTATTGACGCTACATTCTTGAAGATTATGAACTTCCGGAGATATAGAGGCGTAACAGCATGTAAAGTATTTGGTTGTTAATCAAAGAATGAAAAGGAAAGTAATTTCGTGTATGACATAACAAAAAGCAATGTATTGGTTTCAGCTCTACCAACACATATCCACCTTATTCAATGAGCAATGTTCCTTCACAAGATAAACAGAATAGTTTACACTTCTGTCCAACTGTTGATATATGAGTAAAAGCAAATGGTATCATTCAATTTAATGTCTCTATCTTTCTATGACTATGTCAGAGCATCGATAGAATCAATACAACTGATTGTATACATCAGTACTTTATTGAAGAAAAAAGAATCAGAGAATGAACAGGAAGCACTGTAGAAAGAAATGTAACATGACTGTTAGGAATCCTATAGCTGACAAACACAAAACGTTTTTTGTATGGATAGACACACGGTGTCTAAGGTGGCTGAGCTTCTTGTCGACTTTTATTAGGATGAAGGAATTGTCAATAGACTAGGATGAAGGAATATTCAATAGACTAGGATGAAGGGATATTCAATAGACTAGGATGAAGGAATTGTCAATAAAGCCAAGGATGAAGGGATTGTCAATAGAGCCAAGGATGAAGGGATTGTCAATAGAGCCAGTTTTGTAAGCTACGTCAAACTACTTGAATATTTACACGAACATGAATTTTATGGTAGAACAGTTTGTGTCAATGCAATGACTTGCCAGTAGAATACATTCATTGAAATACATGATAATCGATAAAAAAAATGTAATAAATATTTAATTGTGTTGTCAGGATTCAGGCCACAAGCAGTTAGTAACGATGCAACTATTCCCCTTCAGAGTTTTCAATGCAATTATTTGCCTGAAATTATTGACCCATGAGCGAGAAGAGACGTCGCTTTTATTGTTTGTTACAAACTTATGACAATTTTGTGTAACAGGCTTCGCTACCAAATTTATTTGTTCTTCATTGTTAGGTTGCCACAATTGCATAATATTTAGAGTAGCTCGGCTAGGCCTCCAGAATGCTTCATTGAGAGACAGCCTGGGCAATGACCCCCTTACAATCTAGAATGATTTTTGATATTCATATTTGCACAATCAACAGTGTCAAGGAGGCGTAAGTGCAGCAGACACGACCTATTGTACGAGCCAATTTTTGAAAGTAACAAGCAAGCCACGTCTCGCGTCTCTCCCCAATTTGAGAACCCCCTCCCCTTCCACGCAAATGTCCACCGCTCTTAGTGGACTCCGCATATTTGGATACTCCAAAATCCTTCATTGTGGAAACAGTTCACAATATCAAATTACATTATCAAATAATGGGGACGTGTATCATCATAACCATACCACTAACAATTCCAGTTAGATTCTCCTGCCATATGAGGTTAAACAAATGCAATTCCGGGTAATCTGAAAATGACGGTGGACTGACACGGAAAGATAGTGACAGAAGAAGACAAAAAGATAGACATGTAGAGATCAAAGAGAAATCAGAGAAAGAGAGAGAGAGAGGGGATATGTAAAGGAACTGAAAGAAATTAGTGAGATTGTTTTCATATGTTTTTCAAAAAATTCTGCCATAAAAAGAGATCTGATCAGAAGAGAAACAACCGAAGAGAGGAGAGAGATAGGGAAGAGAGGAGAGAGAGAGAGAGAGAGAGAGAGAGAGAGGGAGAGAGAGAGAGAGAGAGAGAGAGAGAGAGAGAGAGAGAGAGAGAGAGAGAGAGAGAGAGAGAAAGAGAGAGAGAGAGAGAGAGAGAGAGAGAGAGAGAGAGAGAGAGAGAGAGAGAGAGAGAGAGAGAGAGAGAGAGAGAGAGAGAGAGAGGGAGTTAGAGGGAGGGAGGGAGGGATCGAGTCTACAGAAAGACAGACAGAGAGACAGAGAGTGAGTGAAGACGAAAGTAGTAGGAGAGAGAGAAAAACCCAAAACAACAATAGATTAGAGATGTCCAGAGAGAGAAGAGAATGGGAATACTATGAGGAATAAGAGAGGAAATGGAAAAAAAAATAGCCAAGTGTAAGATGTTATATTAAAACATCCAGTTAGATGCACAGATTAGTAGCTAACCCGAGATCTTTTTAGGTCGAAACATAAAGGGTCGTTTGTTTGTCTATCTAAAGGCTGGTAGGTGAAAAACCCAAAACAACCAAGTATATTATTGATGTCGGTACTACAGAGAATATAAGAAAACATTCCAACAAAACAATTTCATATGACCATTAAATGCTGCTTGTACTAGGGGAGGAATTAAGAAACTGTATTACCATCATCAATATTTTGTCTCAGCTGGTATTCCAAGTCAACGTTTTTAACAGTTTCCATATTTGAATTTGCTAATGCATAATTTAACTATCAAAAGAATATGATTGATCTTATCGACTGTACTTTTGTTTGCATTAAGTTCGTCATACAAAATGCCAAATAAAATATGTATATCATGGAGTCTAAGGTTTAAGTCAAACTCATTTAAGATTTTTAGGTCAATGCGTTTCCAACATGATCTGACGGTCTTACATGGAACAAAGAAGTGTTCAAGGAAATCTATTTCAAAGCAGAATTCACATTTATCAGTCTCTTTAACTTTCACCTTTTGTAACATGATAGTTGTAGGATAAATGTTATACTTTCTTTCGTTCTTTCTTTATCAGTCCCCCTTCTAACTTTCGGTGTATGGGTTCAGATGCCCGAGATGATCTTTCTCCAGGATGCCCTTTCCTGGCATTTTCTGTTTCCTTCCTAAAAAGTTAAATTTTTATTCTTCAATGCCTCTGTTATATCTTCTTCCCACTTTCTCCGAGGTCTGCCTTTTGGTGTTTTACCTTGGGCTTTAGCACTGTATACTGATTTAGCTATTCTATTGTCATTCATTATGTTAACATGCCCAAACCATCTCAATTGATTTATTTCTATCTTAGTTTTTATGCCATCTGCTTTGGTTTGATCTCTTATTGTTGTGTTTCTGAATTTGTCTCTTTTAGTCTTCTCTACTACTCTTCTTAGATATTTAATTTCAGCTGCCTGTACTCTACTGTATTCTCTACTGTCTATGGTCCAGGTTTTACTGCCATAGAGGAGAAGTAGGACAATAAACTGTATTGTATACTGCCATTTTGGTTTTTGTTGACAATTCTTGCTTACCTGCAAAGGCCTTTCCTAGATGGTTATATATTCCACTTGCCTTTTTTATTCTCTGGCTGATTTCTTCTCTTAGTTTTCCCTCTGAGTTATCATTACTCCTATGTAATTGTAGCTTTGAACTTGTTCTAGATTCTCCCTGCCCAATTCAAGATTTTGTGTTTTAGCTTCCGTAGTTACTAGCATTGTTTTGGTTTTCTTTTGCATTTACTCTCATTCCTCTTTTATTTAATTCATTGCTCATAATGTTGGACTGAAGGTCACTTTTTGATTTTCCAAACAGAACTAAATCATCGGCAAATGAAGGCATTGATACATTTACTGGTTTGAGCTTCCACATACCTACATTCATTTTCTTCCTTTTTGAGGATGCCTTTGCGACTGAATCCATAAATGTGATAAACAAACGAGGACTTAGGATACAACCCTGTCTTATTCCTGTATCTACATCAAATTCTGCAGATATGTTTCCAGCTACTCTCAATGTTGGTTTATTGTAAAAAACTTTTAATGGCTACTATTATATTTTGCTCTAGATTGTGTTCTTTTAAGGAATGCCATAGTTCGTCCCTCCTCACAGTGTCAAATGCCTTTTCTAAGTCAATAACACACAAGTGCAGGTCAATGTTTCTCTCAAGGAATGTTTCTATTATTTGTCTAATAGTAAATATGTGGTCTTGTAGACTAAATCCACTCTGATGCTCTTCAATGTGATCCTCTACTCTTTTCCTTACTCTCATTTCCAGTATCCTGGCATATACTTTTCCTGGAACGCCAAGTACTCATATCCCTCTATAGTTTGAGCTTTCCATAGTTGATCCTTTCTTATGTATTGGTACTACCATTCCCTTTTTCCAGCCGTCTGGCATCTGTTTGGACTTCCATGCTTGTTGGCATATTGCATGTAGTAATTTGTCTGCCTCTCTCCCTTGGTTTTTTAACCATTTCTGGATAAACTTGATGTGCTCCTTGGGCCTTTCCTAATTTCACTTTTCTTATATCTGTTTGGATTTCTTCCATTGAGATATCTACCCCTTCAGCTGTCTCATCTGGATTACTTGTTACTTACTAATTGATTTTACTCCTTGTTTCATACGTTCTGGAGGGATTATGTAATTGGTGAAAACGCTTTCTCCATGTTTCTATGATTCGTGTTTCATTATTTCTCCTTTGGCATTCTTAATTTGTCGTATTGGACATGCTTTGGTATTTCTCATGCTCTACATTGCCCCCCAGAACAGCTTTTGATTTCCATGATAAGCTTTCTTGAAATCTTTGTGCAAACTTTTCCCATCGTTCCTGTTTTTCTTTCCTAACTTCCTCTTTGGCTATAGTTCTTTTTTTTTACGTAATCTATCCTTTCCTCTGGTCTCTTTGTTTGCAAGTATTTCTTCAAGGTATCCTTCTTTTTAAAAAAAATCTTAGTCTTGACATTCTCATTCCACCGTGCTGTTCTTTTCCTATCTCTTTTAATTTATTTTGTACCACAGACCTCTTCAGGAAACCAACTGAGGAGTGTTTCTTTATACCTCTGTCACTTTTCTTCTATTGTGCTATCATTCAGATTCATCTGTCTTTCACTGATAAATCTTTTTATCCTAGATTGGTATACCTGTTTTACTACTGGTTTATTTAGTTCTTCTATTTTGAGTTAAGTAACTTTCTTCTCTTTCCTTTTCTGTTTGTTTTCTTCAGTCAGTGATCTCATTTTGGCAATCATTAGGTGATGATCATTAAATATTTCTGCTCCTTTGTTTACTCTTGCATCCAATGTACTGTAAAAAAAGGGAGCTGCTAACTATTATGTAGTCTAAAATCATTGACGTTTCATACCTGCTTTCATTTACTCTTGTATATTTGTGGATATCTTTATGAGGAAAAATTGTGTTGGCTATTTTCATATTATTCTTCCGGCGAAAATCTATTAGTCTCTCTCCATTTGGAGAATTTGTTGTCTCTCCTTCTTTACCTATTACTCCTTCTGACGTTTCTACATTGTTACTTACTCCTAACATTGAAAGCTCATAAAATCATTAGTTCTTGTTTGGGTTTTAGATTCTCTGCAGCTATTTGTAAATCGTTTTTGAAGATATCTTTTTCTTCTTTAGTAGCGTCATCGTTTGGACCATAAGCTATTAATAATTTGAAATTGGGCTTATAAATTTCCAAATTCATGTCTTCTATGCACTAGGAGTCTACTCCTGCTCTAGCTCTATCTTTGACATCTATTCCTGAAAAGATTAAAAATGATTCGGTCCACATTTTTCTATTCCTTGTCCTTTTTTCTTTGTGTCTGTAATGGCCGCAATATCTACATGAAAATTTCCATTTCTTCAACTCTTTTCCATTTATTGCCCTAACGTTCCATGTTTCACAGTTCGTTTTCGTTTTTCGAAAAGATCAAGCCGGTTATATTATATTTATATTTTTCTCTGAATCTGTTTGTTTCAGGATAAACAGAGAGCCTAATGTACCCTGGTAGATGGTGGGGCTGCCACCTTGAGGTCCCCTACCAGGCCTTGTCATTTTCTTCGGGGTTAACTCCTTATCCTTTAGTCATAGAAGACCAGCCTGCAAGGCAGCATATTTGTTATTTTCTGTCAGGGTTAACTCCCTTAGCCTTTGGTCAGTCAAGACCGGCCTGCAAAGGTTGTTTTCTTTTAGGGTTAACTCCTTTGGTCAGCCAGACCTGCCTGCAAGGCAGAGGAGACTCGTAGAGGGCGGGATCATTTACTCCCCGTAAAGAACACTGCCCGGATAAATGTTATGCAATATCTTAAAATGTAGCAATCCAGATTCCTTAGTGGCTGTGTAAGCCAGCTGGTAATGTTAATATTGATATTAAATTTGAACTTTTTTGGCGCACAGACAAATGTTTTTTGTATTCGTTAGAACTAGGCATATTTTTATGTGAGAGCTTAGCATGTTTTCAACTATACCATCTTCCAACTCATTTGGGTTGACCTGCACAAAATAACTTGGAGATATTATTATATTGCTAAGCATTAATTTCCATTCTACTGGAATCCATTGGATATTGCGTTGTAATGGAACATATGTTCTGGATATCGACCTAACCTTTCTTCCATTTCTTTCATTGTTGCTATGCCAGTTGCAAAGCAGATATCTTTAGTGAACAATGAATTATTTTGCATGCATTTTTTACGTCTAAGGTTTGTCTTTGTAGGTGATGAATTTGTTACTGAAGATGGGCTGGCCAAGAATTTCTTTTGTTGTCAATGTATCTGTTGGTATATTTAGCAAGGGCCTGAATTCCATCCATACACTAACGATCTTTTTTTCCAGAAATCAGAATGTATTGATGTCACATTTACAGGAATGTCATCCATTCTGGCGCTTTTAAGAAAATGTTTGACGTCACTGAGATTCATAAGAGCACTGTTGCCTATTGCTACTACATCAGATGAATTAGCTGATGCTTTATCAAGACATTTTATAAGAAAGAAAATTTCTGTGTCTCAACACTCATCATACCAAGACCCCATTGTGATATTTCCTTACATAAAGTGCATCTTTTTATTTGTTCAAATACACGTTTGTTAAAATTTTGTTTTTGCCAAATGGATTTAAAAATCAAAGAGTCTATTTCTTTGAGAATATCCTCCGGGAGAACAAGGGCTTGTAATTGGAAATTTATTTGCGACAAAAGTAATGATTGCACAATGAACATTTTTCCCATATGTGGATAAATTCTACGACGCTACCTTTCAATTATTGATTTTTTGTAATTTATTTTCGGTATCCAAATGAGATCGACTCTCGAAATTGTGACTGATTGAAAAAAAACCCCTAGTATTTTAATACAATCTTTCCCCTTTTACTCAACTGATGTTGCAGTTATTGTCTACGTAATTTTGTCCAATAAAAACCCTTTACATTTCTGCTTGTTTAGTTTTAAGCCAGTTAAGTTTCCAAAGTTTTCAATTAATTGAAGGTTTTTTACGAGACTTTTTGTGTCGTTTAGTAATAAAGATGCATCGTCTGCACACACGATGGATTTTATTATTCAGTGTATCAACAGGACTAAGACATTTTATGTCGGCATCCTTGTGAATCTTAATGGCCATCATCTCCATGACTAATATGAAAAGAAGAGGGCTGACACAACATCATTGTTTTATACCTCTATGAGTTTGAAAGAAGGATGAGACAAAGTTGAGATTTCTTACGCAGCTCTCGTCATCACTCATTAGTGTGGCAATGAGGTGTGTGAAGTAATCACCGAATTTGAATAATTTGAGTGTTCAGAATTGCTGATTTATCTACAGTGTCAAAGGCCTTACGTTTATCAAGGGATGCTAAAACTCCTTCCTTTTTAAAGTGTCGACAAAGGCTTATGGTGTCATCGATCAATCTGACAGCGTCTGAGATGGATCTACCATTTCATAAATCATTTTGATTTATATGAAATAATGTACCAACTGCAGGCGCAATGCTAATGCTTTGGAAAATATTTTATAATCTGTATTGGTTAGTGTGATCGGATCTCAATTTTTAAAATTCTGATCCATCCATATTATCATCTTTAGGAATAGGAGTTATTATTCCACGTCGTTGAGATAGGGTAAGCTTTCCTGTTTTAATAGATTCAATAAAACTATCGTATAAAGGATTTTAAGGTGCAGCCAAAATATTTCATAAAAACTTTGGTGTAAGCCCATCTGTTCCAGGAGCGCTTTTTACGTTAAGTTTGAAAAGGCTGTCCCTACTTCTTCTAAATCTAGGTTTTCATCGAAAAGAATGCCGTCATTATCTGTTACTTTGATAAACTGGCAGTCGTGCATAAAACTATTAACCTTAGTAAATCAGTCGTCAATCCCTCATCTTTAGTGTATAACTTTTGAAAGTACTCACGAGTGTTGCTCAAGATCTGTAAGGGTTCGGTACTGGTAATGTTATCAATTTCCCGTTCAGCTATTGTAAAAAGGATAGCTTTTGATCTTTCAAGATTAAGAAAATATTTTGTATTGTTCTCCTCCTCTGCTATCCATTTATTTCTTGAGCGTATTTGTGCGCCACAAGCTTTGTGCTTAGATAATTTCCAGTTTCTTTCTTAAAGTTACAATTTCATGAGTTGTTGTACTATCATTTGGCTAAACTGAAGCGATTTCATCTGGTTTCCCAAACTTCATTCTTATATTGCTCTTCTTCATGTTTTTCTTTTTAGCCTTTTGGATGGAATAACCAATGGAGAAAGACTTGATATGAGCCATAAGTAATTCCCATTTTTCATTTGGATTGATATCGTGTGATTTCATTAAAAAATCGTCAATTAAGCTGTTCATTTTGTTAACAAAAATTGGATCTTCCAAGAGCCTTTCATTAATCTTCCACAAAGAGTTACCTCCTCCTGTTGCACCCTGAAGTTTAACAATAAGTAACACCTCCTTGTGATCTGTAAATGGGATTTCTACATGTTTGCAATGAACTATGTTTGACAAAAAACTATTACAAACGAACGCGTAATCTAGTCTTCTCGCAGTGAACGGTGTGGAGCGATGCCAAGTGTATTCTTTTTTATATCTTTGTTTAGAAATCTCCACATATCGGTTAAATTATTTTCTCAAACAAATTTACTGAAATTAGGAAATTCTCTTGAGTTATGACCATTTCCTGAAAGTATTTTCTAATTGGTTATTCATGACAATATTGAAATCTCCATATAAAATCGTATTGACAAAGTCAAACTGTGATAAGAGATCAAAAACAGCTCGACGCTCGTCTTTATCAGACGCACCATAGACGTTGATGATTTTATAATTTATATTATTAACACATAAAGATATACCAATTATTCGATTGGATTTTAAGGGAAAGAGTGACAATGTTTTAAAATTTTAGACATCTATTGATACGAATCAATTTTCTTTCATTTCTATTCGTACCAATATGAAAGAGCGATGTGGCCACCCCACTCAATTTCCCATGTGTTTTTATTATTTTTCGTTACATTGACCTTCTTGTAAACAAACAATGTCAGATTTCCTACACAGATGTTAAAATACGTTTACCGCTTTTGTTGTTATTTAGGCCTCTACAGTTTAGAGAGTATATCAAAGTAGATATACTGCTCGGTATCCCTCACAAAGACCATATCAACAATGAAGAAGTCAGAGACAGAATAAGACAAACCATTGGTCCCTACGAAGATCTCACCACTGTCAAAAGGTGCAAAATGAAATGGTTTGGACACTTGGTGAAAATAGGGAGGGCTTCCAAAAAACCGTGCTTCAAGGAACTGTCAGAGGAGGTAGGAGAAGAGGCAGACAAAGAAGAGATGGGAGGACAATATCACTGAATGGACGGGCCTGAAGCTAGTGAGCTGATGAGACGGGTGGAGGACAGGAAGGAGTGGAGAAGATTGGTTATTTGGTCATCGGTAGCACCGCAACGACCTCCGCCATGGGACAGATAGATAGAGTCTTTAACCCAACCATGAACGTTAATCAGTAGGTCTGTCCGAAATTCGATTCGAGTCGTAAGGAAAACAAATCGCAATTCATTCATTCAATACTAGTCGTGATTGCGACCTCAGAATTGGCGCTATTTTACGTCCATTCGACTGATTGAGCTTTGGGAAGGAGGGGTTAGAAGCGTACCTTGTTATTGTTGATACACCCGCGCTCTTTTTCTTGTCTGTTACGAGAGACTGCCCTCTTCCGCCTTTTTTGACAGACGGACTCGTGTTGCTCGTGACTTGTGGAGAATTTGTTCACTTAGAAGTGGTCGCGTGTTCTCCCCCTGACATGTCCTGCTGGTCAACATCATTTGCCTCTCTTCACTCCTCTCTCCGTGGCTACCGTCTGTTTATTCATGATATTGCCACCA
>JAXRKP010002039.1:0-7500 GCA_037039925.1 Doris montereyensis
GATCTAATGGAATAACAGTTGGCCATTTATAGTCTTAAAGAAAATATTAATTTTATTTTATCAATTCAATTTTAATCCTGTTGGTTGGGTATTTCCTTAAGTGGTAACTTGTGGTAAGGAACAAGCATGAGATCTCAAATTCTAAATGAAATGGTATCTTACACAATCATAAAATAGCTTAACGGAAGTCAGGTCTTCATTTTTTGTCCTTTATTTTTACTTACCATGTCTTTTTCTTTTCTTGTTTCTTTCACCATTTTCACAACAAAAAGAAAAACAATAAAAGCGGAAACAAAACACTTCCATCCCACATTCCCCTCACCTAAATAACAGTTCTGGAGACGGTAAAAAAAAGTGCATGTATCATAGTTTAATAAATTCACCCATAATTTTTTAATGAAATCTTTATATAACATTTAAAGTGGAACTCTCAATTTGTTATCTTAATTCTGTTAAAAAAAAACCAACTCAAGTACACTGCATGATAAGTGACTTGAGAACTGATCTAAGATTTCAAATACAGCAATTGTGACATTGATGAAAAAAACAACCCAAAAACAAAAGATAATAGAAAAAGAAGAACGATATTTGTGTCATTGCCTGAGTGCGGCTGGTAGGTGATCATTTTCTGTTGGGGCCATCGGGATCACATGCAGCCAACTGATACACCATCGTATTGGCAGGAGTGTTCTCTTCAACAGCCAGGGTCACAACACCATCGATCTTTAAAATCATAAGAGAATTAAGGGAATAATTAACATCACTAAATACAGTATTACAATAAAGGCATAGTAGTCACAAGGGGCACTTGCCCTAAACTATGTATGTTAGTATGGTGGTCTTAAGCATATCTCTGAATATATGTAGTCACTAATTTCCATATATCTCTATCTTGTGCTAGGTATATCATTAGTGTTGTGTAGTGGTGAATTCATAAGACAATTGATAGCGATAAATTTGTTTGACTTCTTGGACAGATACTTAAAGAAAAGATGAAGATGGGTGTATAGTATAAACTCCTTCACTAGTGCAGGCTCACTGACTTTCTACATCATTTTATATCCAAGCAGACCATTTCATTCTCAATTCCATGGGAAGCATACAGTATAGCAGGCTGTTAGGCACATCATACTAACACTTGACAATATCCTTCGCCATCTAGAGCTGAGTCCTCATTCACACCTGAGGTGAGTGAGGAAACTTTAATAAGCTGCCTTTCCCAGGTACAATGTTGTGAAACAAACCTGGGCGAGCCAGGATTTTGAACCAGTGTAATAATTACAAAATCACAACATCACAGTTGTGCCACAAGACCTTTTAACCCAAAATTATTCTCATTTCAGCCCTAAATCAAATGGGATACAGCTATAGTTGTGTTAGTTGAAGCCTGGGGCAGAAGGTAATCTGGTCAAAGAAAATTTTGTGGGCGAAAGGGTTGCTTGAATTTTTAAAACTGTCCAAAGTTTCTCTCTCCCCCTGTGAGACTAGGATGTGCTGTGATGAAAAAGAAACTGACCTGGTGGAAAGAAAACCACTATTAGGTAGCCCCTTGGATTTGAAAAGGAAACATCGTTGTCATTGATGTCAACAAGATGAACGTTGATCCTTTGGCCTGACCCGAATATTCTGAGGATTTGTGGTGTCTTCAGCATACACAACCAACTGAATGAAAAAGAATTTGGATATAAATATAGTACATTCATAATTGCATGAACAAAACAAAAAAATTCTTGCAGAAGAAAATGACGAGTTAACTATATGAGCAAACAATTACAGAGTTGGTGGCACTATACAAAATCTTGTGTTCCCATCGCCATAAATGTAAAGTCTGTGGCGTACACGCACAAACACACACACACACACATAGACATAAACACATATTTTTTAAAATAAGGAAATGGTCATGGAACTCACTTCATAAACAGGTCGCATTTCTCTATCAGACTTTGCAGTCTTTATTTCACCTGTTATACTGTCAATTTCAAAACTATCTCCAAATGTTTGAGACAGTGAAAAGGTGATTTCTCTACCTGTGCTGGTGTGACTTGAAAGAAGTTGGCAGCAATTACAACTACATCAATCCTCCTGTGGACAAATGGTTTATAAATACAGTGTTTATTATCTTTTTTCAAAGATAAGGTGAATATGAGAAAAGGAAATAACAAAGAAAAAAGAAAGGCCAAATCGCAAGAGAGAAATACGGGACAGTATCCTCTACTCAATCCACTATCTGATACAGTGGAACCTCTCCATTCAAAAACCCGTGGAATTGGAAGAAATCTCAGGGAAAGGAATTTTTTCTATGTATTTTACCTCTTTAAATGGGGAAGGTCCCTGGTTAGTTGGGACAATTGTTCGCGGGCTTGCATTGATTATCATCGCCATTTCTCCCATACTTATCTATTTCAACATGCTCTTGTTATCCAAATTTGGTTTCGCGTTAGCAAAACATAATTTATTACACCTGCATTAGTGCTACACGTGTTATACTATACATTACATGATATGTACATGGTGTCGCAAGTGCCAGTTCACGATGACCATAAGCCAGACACACCAAATATCTATCGTAAACGAGAAAGCAGGCGTCGAGCCAGTCCTTGCTCGTCTATCTAACAATACAGTACGATGATGACGTGGGACGGCGCTTGGAAAGCAGACTTGTGCACTATCATAGTCTTGTATTGCCCACCTAACCCGCCCATCACAAAGGTGGACATACGAGGAGGTTTAACGATTCACCATGCCTTCTTGTTTACGTGTTTTATCCATTTACCATCCAACAAAGATCGACTGCGAGTGTGAGTGACATCTCTGATGAATGCCATCTTTGTTTTAATCAACTGTATTGGTCCTGTGGCTACTTGTTTGTTTAACTCTGCATTTTACCACTCACAGAAGGGCTTAGGTACCTCAAACTGCTGAGGGAAAACCAAAATGCCTAAGGAAATCAGGAAACCCAGCAAATCGGGGCGATTTTACCATCCATCAAGAATTCCAGACTAGAGAGGTTTCACAGTATTTATAATGTAAAGATTACAGGATGATTGATAAGGAGGACAAATGAAAAGGTGGAACGTAGTTATGAGTAAACATTTGAAATGCAGCAAAACGTTCAGTGAGATGAAAATGAGCATAACAATTCAATGCATCATTCCCAGTCATGGTCAATTTGATACAACAATCCACAAAGAAAAAAAAGAAGGGTGAAGTGATAACAGATTTAAAAAATAAAATGAAAACAAAACCTACCTCTAAAACACTGATATTATATTCTGAAGAGGTTTAACCCACAAGGACTACATCATCTATCTCAGTGCTGAGTACATTAATCTGAATGGTCAAAAAATGCACTATTTGATGGCTCTCCAAGATCTGAAGCCTAAGTCTCATGGGATACCTGCGACCTCCAAGGCCCAGCAATGATTGAGCAACAACAATAGTGCCCAGTTCTGGAATCATTCGGAACAGTTGAATGCCTGAAAAAACAAAATCCATTAAAGATTCAGAGGTCCTATCACCTCATGGATGGCACAAGAAAGGAAGCATAGTGGAATAGAGTGATTCACAACAGTAACAATAAGGCAGACAGTGATAATCAAAATAAATAAGGAAAGAGAAAAGGAAAAACAAGGGGGGGGGCTGGGGCTGGAAAAAAATATGGTCACGTTTATGTGTCTCCCTTTGTCTTTTGATAAAGTTGTTTCACTCAACCATAATTGAAAAAGTATTATAACGTTTGGAATTACTTGCTTTGGAGCAAAGTCTCACTAAAATCAAATTAAAAAAATATATTGATAGGTGTATTAAAAGGTCATCAAACATAATGAAACACAAATCACCCTCCTTTGTTGAACTTCTTGAAAATTCAATAGTTAAGAAAGCTAAGTCTTTTACAGAAGATCAGACACATCCATTGCACCAAACATTTAGATTATCAGAAAGAAGCAATAGATTTTTTATCTAAAAGAACAAAGAAAGAAATGTACAAAAATTCAATATTTCCTATACAATAAGACGCAAATGACAATGTTCCTCATATGTCCACCTACATTCATATACATGTATGTTTCTATGTTATATTAGATAGAATGTCTGAATGTGAATTTTATTTGGAACATGACAGTACAACTGTCTATGATCGAGTGAATTTTTCCATTTGCCATTCCCTCACTTACTCCCCTTTGTGTACCTATTCTAGTTGTGTTTTAATGTTAAGATAAAATTTGTTTGCAGCTTGTAAAATTGCATCATGTGACCAAGTAAATTTTTTCATCTGAGATCAATAAAATTATCTTATCTTGTCTTATGTTATTGCTGTTTATCACTGCATGAATGATAACAAATAACAAACCGCCCTTCACCCCTCTCCCTACTTTCTTTCATCTCTCCCCCCCCCTCCCCCAAAAAAGACTCCTTTAAAAATTTGTTTTGTCTTTAAGCTTTTCAAAAATATAAATAAACTTTCACTTTATCCTGTCCTTCTTGACTGACCTGTCACACTGTCAGGTTCACTTAGAATAGTTTGCAGGAATAACGAATCTCTCCATTTATTCCCCACATCATTGTCCCTTGCAATTACTGTGCCAACACTCTTCTCAATAGGTGCAGTCTCTGCAACGGCCATGAGCTGAACTCGTCCTCAAACAGGAAAGTGGGAATATTATTGTTTTTGTCAATCACGTCAATTCTAAGCTGAAAATCAAAATAAAATAAAAACTCATCAGACGGTGTTTGATGTTTGTTCTAAAGAAAAGAAAAGAAAACACATTTTAGCAATGATAATAATAATAATTATAATGATAATAATGACAATAACAATAACAATAATAATAACAATAATAATAATAATAACAATAATAATAATAATAATAATAATAATAATAATAATAATAATAATAATAATAATAATAATAATAATAATAATAATAATAATAATAATAATAATAATAATATCTATATATATAAAGCTAACCATTTCTAACTTTGACTGCTTATAACTCAGGAACCACTGCACCCACAATCTCAATATTTTGCATGTAGATTTCAAATAGCCTGCTTTAGGTTCTAAGCGAATAAACTCTTGGATCAAATCAGTTTTTTAATTGATTGGAAAAGATTATTTCAATACGATTTAATTCAATGATCTTTATTAATCCTAAAAAAAAAAGTTACATTTGTGTTATCATTAATGTCCGTCCCGTCTCTCTCTCTCTCTCTCTCTCTCTCTCTCTCTCTCTCTCTCTCTCTCTCTCTCTCTCTCTCTCTCTCTCTCTCTCTCTCTCTCTCTCTCTCTCTCTGTCTTTGTCTGTCTGTCTGTCTGTCTGTCTCTCTTCTTATGTACCTTTCCCCCATCAATATATATCTATTTATCTCTCGCTAATAGTGTAATAGGTTGTAACTGTTGGTCGTTTCTCTGTTTCTGTCAGATTTTGGTTGCCCTTGTCTTTTGTGTTTCTCTATTTATGTTATCATCTAATATCACCTATCTATCTATTTATCTATAAATCCATCTATCTACCCATTTATCTATCTGTCTGTTTGCTTGTCTATCTATCTGACCATTAGCTATCTATCTATCTAATCTATCTATCTGTCAGCTCTATTTATCTATCTACCTGTGTCTGTCTATCTATATAATATAAGATCTATCTACCTGTCTATCTATATAGCTATCAATTTTGTCTGTCTGTCTTTCTGAACATTGGCCCATCTCTGTCTATTCATCAACATGTTACAGAATAGTGGTGCATGGATAGATGTAACCACTAGGAGGAAGATGGCCTTTTCATTGATTTGAGGTAATGTAATACATTTGCCTGGGGAAAAATAAAGGAAATCAAGTCTGGCTGTCAATTCTACACATAGGCTATCCATGACTCACCACAACAACCCCAGGGTTCTGGTTGCTTGCCACATCACGATTTGGGTTATCTAAGGCGATGATATCAAGGTCATATGAAGACTGTCTATTGTAGTCCAGTGTACGTCCTGGCAACCAGTACGTCAACGCCTACATTCTGTAAAAAAAAATAATTTGATAAACTTGATCGTACCACATGCAACAATATTGTATTTGTCTTTAACAATGAAGTTTGTGCTCTTACAAATCCACATCACTCAAAAAGCGCTATGATGAGACAACAAGAAGTTCATATCTGGAAATGAATTGCGTTTCACAATTAAAATCACACCGAACTCTCATCTTACAGTCAATGATTTTAGAATTTCACATTTTCCTCAAATAGTCCCAATAAATCATGATCTTTGTACATGAATAATCCATACCATCAGGAAGAAATCATAGCTATCAAAATTTATGATTAAATCTTACCAAATGACATTGTAACTTGCATTGATATACATTGGTGTACATTTGTGTACATTTGTGTACATTGGTGTACATTGGTGTACATTTGTGACATCAGTGGCTGAATGGTTAGGCTGCTGACTTGGGATCACGAGGTCCAGATTCAAACTCTAGCAAAGTTAGGTCTGATGTTGTGTTCCTTGTGAAATTTAACACACATTTTCCCTACTCAACCCAGGTGTAAATGGGTACAAGCACTAGCTTGGGAGTAAAACCTGCATTAGACTAGTATCCTGTCCAAGAGGTGATTATTATCACCTGTTCTGCTTCACGCTATAGAAAATGGTATAAGCTGCAGCTCTATGGGTTGCAATGGCCTTGAAGGAACTTTATGTACTTTAGTGGACATTCAGTATAACAATAATACCGTAGATTGAAAAAAAGATATATGTGCACTGAGAAGATGTCTCACTGAGATTATGTTCAGATATAATTTATGGCTATGGATGTGTGAACACATTTTTAAAAGTCTGCAAACAAGGAACTTTTTCACACTTGAAGAAACCATGTTTCAATCAAATCTTTTAGTCATGAAATTTTTGTCTACATGTGCATGCAACACTCGCATGTGTGTGTGTGTGTGTGTGTGTGTTAATTAAAATTTTAAAATTTATCTCTAACAAAAGTGTTCCATAATGTAAATCAATGGGTCAAAAACATTCTTGGGTTCGAGTTACAATGTAGGCCTACAGATGTAAATTTCAACTGTCAATGGTCTTGACTTATAGGGAAGGAACTCATTTTGAGTTCCTTCAAGGCGAATATGACCCATAGAGCCTGAGCTTATCCTGGTTTCTATAGCTAGAAGCGGATCACATCATAATAATCATTTTCTGGACAGGATGCTTGTCTGACACAGGTTGTTAGTCCACATCAGGTACTGGTACTCATTTGTGTGTTAAGTGCCTTTCCCAAAAGAACACAACGCCGGACCTGGATTTGGTAGCATTTGAACCCGAACCTCATGATCCCAAGCAGGCAGACTAAGCACTAGGCCACCGACACTATTTCGTTTTGAGAGACCAACGCGTAAAGGATAGAAAACTTACGGTTTCAAAGAGCTCAAAATCAATTGAGCTGACACCCCTCCTATCCTGTACACAATTGGCCCATAGCTGGAACTATCCTCA
>JAXRKP010002039.1:10000-30000 GCA_037039925.1 Doris montereyensis
ATTATTATTATTATTATTATTATTATTATTATTATTATTATTACTATCATTATTGTTATTATTTTTATTATCATTATTATTGTTATTATTATTATTATTATCAATATTATTATTTTTCTTCTTCTTTTCTTCTTCTTCTTTTTCTTTTTCTTTTTCTTTTTCTTTTTCTTTTTCTTCTTCTCAGGAGTAGATGCTAAAGATAGAGCTAGAGTAGGAGTAGGCCTCCTACTGCATAAAAGGCATGAAAAGATACTAGAAAGTTGGAAATTTATAAGCCCACGGATGTTAGAGGTAAATATTAAATCAAAAGGATGAGAAATTAAATTATTATTAGCTTATGGGCCAAATGAAGACGCAACTAAAGAAGAAAAAGGTATCTTCGAAAACGATTTACAAATAGCTGCAGAGAATCTTAAATCCAAACAGGAACTGATGCTTTTAGGAGATTTAAACGCTAGAGTAGACAACAATGTAGAAACGTCTAGGAAAAGTAATAGATAAAGAAGGAGAGACAACAATTTACCCAAATGGAGAGAGACTCATATATTTTTGCCTAAAGAATAACATGAAAATAGCCAACACCTTTTTTCCTCATAAAGATTTCCACAAATATACAAGAGTAAATGAAGACAGGTGTGAAAAGTCAATGATAGACTATATAATAGTTAGCAGCTCCCTCTTTTTACAGTACATTGGATGCAAGAGTAAACAGAGGAACAGAAATATTTAGTGATCATCACTTAGTGATTGCCAAAATGAGATTACTGACTGAAGTAAACAAACAGAAAAGGAAAGAGAAGAAAGCTACTAAACCCAAAACAGAGAAGCTAAATAAACTAGTAGTAAAACAGGTATACCAATCTAGGATAAAAAGATTTATCAGTGAAAGACAGATGGATCTGAATGATAGCACAATAGAAGAAAAATGGCAGATGTAAAAAGAAACACTCCTCAGTTGTACTGAAGAGGTTTGTGGTAGGAAAAAATTAAATGAGGTAGGAAAAGAACAGCATGGTGGAATGAGAATGTCAAGACTAAGATCAAAGAAAAGAAGGATGCCTGGAAGAAAAACTTGCAAACAACAATGGCAAGAGTTTGGACAAAGACTTCAAGAATGCTATCAAGGAAATCAAAAGCTGTTTGGGGGGGGGGGGGGGGCAATGAAGAGCATGAGAAAGACCAAAACATGCCCAATACGACAAATTAAGAATGCCAAAGGAGAATTAATGAAGGACAGTGAAATCATGGATACATGGTGAAAGCATTTTCAACAATTACATAATCCCTCTAGAACGTATGAAACAAGGAGTAAAGATCAATTAGTAAGAGTAACAAGTAATCCAGAGGAGACAGCTGAAGATGTAGATATCTCAATGGAATAAATCCAAACAGCTATAAGAAAAGTGAAATTAGGAAAAGCCCCAGGAGCAGATCAAGTTTATCAAGAAATGATTAAAAACCAAAGGGAGAGAGGCAGACAAACTACTACATGCAATATGCCAACAAGCATGGAAGTCCAAACAGGTGCCAGACGACTGGAAAAAGGAACGTTAGTACCAATACAATCAGAAAGGATCAACTATGGAATACTCAAACTATAGAGGGATATCACTACTTAGCGTTCCAGGAAAAATATGCCAAGATACTGGAAATGAGACTAAGGAAAAGAGTAGAGGATCAGATTGAAGAGCATCAGATTGGATTTAGACCAGGAAGAAGTGTACAAAATCACATATTTACAATTAGCAAATAATAGAAAAATTCCTTGAGAGAAACATTGACTTGCACCTGTGTTTTATTGACTTAGAAAAGGCATTTGACACTGTAAGGAGAGACAAACTATGGCATTCCTTAAAAGAACACATGGTAGAGCAAAATTTAATAGAAGCCATTAAAAGTTTTTACAATAAACCAACATGTGCAGTGAGAGTAGCTGGAAACATATCTAGAGGAGTAAGATAGTGTTGTATCCCAAGTCCTCTTTTGTTTATCACATTTATGGATTCAGTCGCAAAGGCATCCTCAAAAATGAAGAAAATGAATGCAGGTATGTGGAAGCTCAAACCAGTAAATGTATCAATGCTTTCATTTGCTGATGATTTAGTTCTGTTTGGAAAATCAGAAAGGGACCTTCAGTCGAATATCAACATTATGAACAATGAATTAAATAAAAGAGGAATGAGAGTAAATGAAAAGAAAACCCAAAACAATGCTAGTAACTAGGGAAGCTAAAACACAAAATCTTAAATTGGGCAGGGAGAATTTAGAACAAGTTCAAAGCTACAATTATTTAGGAGTAATGATTAACTCAGAAGGAAAACTAAGAAAAGAAATCAGCTAGAGTCTATAAGGCAAGTGCAATATATAACCATCTAGGAAAGGCATTTGTAGGTAAGCAATAATTGTCAACAAAAACCAAAATGGCAATATACAATACAGTTTGTTTTCCTACTCTCCTCTATGGCAGTGAAACCTAGACCTTAGACAGTAGAGAATACAGTAGAGTACAGGCAGCTGAAATGAAATATCTAAGAAGAGTAGTAGGGAAAACTGAAAGAGACAAAATCAGAAACACAACAATAAGAGATCAAACCAAAGCAGATGGCATTAAAACTGAGATAGAAACAAATCAATTGAGATGTTTTGGGCATGTAAACAGAATGAATGACAATAGAATAGCTAAGTCAGTATACAGTGCTAAAGCTCAAGGTAAAAGACCAAAAGGCAGACCTCGGAGAAAGTGGGAAGAAGATATAAAAGAGGCATTGAAGCATAGAAATTTAACTTTTTTGGAAGGAAACAGACAATGTTAGGACCGGGCATCCTGGAGAAAGATCATCTCAGGCATCTGATCCCATACACCGAAAGGTAGAATGGGAACTGATAAAGAAAGAAAAAAAGAAAGGGAAAGATAAATAAATTTTCCCTCACTACACCCAGGTACGAATGTATTACCAGTTGTAATAACTGTGACACACCTATGTCCCGTGATCCTGTATAGCCCTTTCCACTTAATGCTACAGAAACTGGCTCTTGGACAGCTTTTCTATACTTCTAAAAATTAAAAACACAAGCAAGACACTTTAAAAAAAGTAATAAATTCCAATCATTACCGTTGTCGGTTTGGCGACGGCCACCATCTGCAGCTATGTCTTCCACTTCAACTTCAAAATATATTTCCAGCGCTGTTTCCTTGTCCAGTTGGCCATTGACAAAAATATCTCCGGTTTTTGGATTGATGCCTATGGCGTCCTATAGAAAGATAACGGGCATCATAAAAGAAAATATAATTGCATTGGATTGCATGCGCTTCCGTAATGTAACGATAACTGATAGTTAGCTGGCTACAGACTTGGTATGAGTCTGCCTGGGTAGAGTTTAGAGGTGTTTTCTGTAGGCAGGTGGCTTACCTTCCAAAGGGATTACTTACAAACACTAAGCAAGCGACTTGCTATCCAAGGCAAGCACATCCCAAGGCTGCCTCACTTGCAAGAAGGCAAAATGGTGATGCCTTTACAACTCAAGACATTCAATGGATAAAAATCGAATTAAACATTCTTTTTGGTGGTAGGTATACATCATCCGAACGAGAATAAACCCATGCAGTAAATTCATACGAGTTTTTCGAATCGATTGATTGTTTTTATTTATAAGCATTATAATAAGAATAAGAACAAGAATAAGAACTCATTATTTGTCCAAAAAGAAATTTGCTTTGGTCACATTTCAAATTAAAATGAATAAATAACAAAACGATTTATCTCTTTCACCCTTCCATTCTCAATTTTCATGACTATGAACACTAAATCAATACTTTATTAACTGGCACTACCATCACACTTACAATTTTAATTTTAGTTTTTAGAGAGATCCCTTTCTTGCAAGCAGTCGCTGTCTTGCCAGAAAGGGGCATCGAACCACATGGTAAGCAGTTAGACAAATTGTTTGCCTACATGGCTATTACTGATGGAGACCAATGGCCTATCAAAAGATGTAATGATTAAATGCAAGGATTTCAAATTCTCAAGATAGTTACTTAGATTATCCCTCTCACTATTTTGTGTGAGCTAAATTTAGTGCAATCTTGCATTTGATATTGTGTCAGTTATTATGTTTACTTTTTATCAGAAGGGGATAAGGGCAAAAGAATAAAGATACAAAAGGGCATTTATATAAAAAGAGTTGACAACAAAACTGAAATCATATATGTCAAATGTCAAATCTGTTCTTTTATATGCTGCAGAAACATGAAGAACCAATAAGAAAATAGAAAGCAATCTCAGGGAGCTTGAAGATTGATATCTCCAAAGAATAGTGCACATCCGATGGGAACATAAGGTGTCAAACAAGGAACTTGCATTGTGAATAAAGATTGACAACACTGTTCAAGAAGTATGAAGATGCAGATGGAGGTGACTTGTACATATCCTTCATATGGAAAAATCAAGACATCCATTCACAGCTTTGAGATGGACGGCACAAGGAAAAAGAAAGAAAGGAGACCATCTAGACCACGGAGACGAACTATTGAACAAGAAAGAAAGGAGACCATCTAGACCACGGAGACGAACTATTGAACAAGAAAAAAAAGGAGACCATCTAGACCACGGAGACGAACTATTGAACAAGAAAGAAAAGGAGACCATCTAGACCACGGAGACGAACTATTGAACAAGAAAGAAAAGGAGACCATCTAGACCATGGAGACGAACTATTGAACAAAGAAAGAAAAGGAGACCATCTAGACCATGGAGACGAACTATTGAACAAGAAAGAAAAGGAGACCATCTAGACCATGGAGAAGAACTATAAGAAAGAAAGGGAGACCATCTGGAACACGGAGAAGAACTATTGAAGAAGAAAGGGTGAAAACAAGAAAGTCATGGCACGAGTTGAAGTGGCTAACCCAAGATAGAAATGAATGGACGCCATTTGTTGATGCCTTAAGCTCCTCTATGGAATCAGACACACATATATATATTTACATATATATATAAATTTAATGCCAAAAAAAGTCACCCTTGCAGAAGGTTGCAGTCAGTGGAAGGCCTTGTGGATCAATCATTGAAATAAATACAATAAGATTTATAATTCATTTATAATTCATCCTATTTTCAAAGCAGTCCTTTCACTAAGACTTCCTTCACTAAAGTCTTACCAGGTAATCATATGCAACAGAGCTTCCTTCACTAAAATCTTACCAGGTAATCATATGCAACAGAGCTTATTAGCTCGTTTCCATCTCCATCTCGGGCTTTAATTGTACTTCTCAAAATTCTGAAGCGTAGATCCCTTGTGGAGTCTCTGTCAGTGGCAAAGACTTGAAGGATGGTGAAGTTAATTGGTTCCTCTGTCATGAAATGATGAGAGAAAAAATGGTTTAAAAACCAAATTTTGAAATTCCTTTCAGTATACAATCATAATATTTTTCGCTGAATTCAATTGTTACATGAAAGAAGGAAAATGAAGATAAATTTTATTTGATACTTAGCAGGAGTTTTGTCCTGATGAAGATAATTTCATTTAGTGGAATAAAAAAATCACCCATGAATTCGTTTTGCAAAAATTTGAAGAGATATCGAAAAAAACTACCGATTGAATTATTATTTCATTTTATAGATGTTATATACCAAATTTGGGGGCAATTGGACAATAAAGAAAAAGGTAGATCGCATATCAGTCAAAAAGTAACGTTTTGAGAAAATCGCATTAAAAAAAATAAAACCGTTATTTTAATGTTTTTTCGTATGTAAACCTATAAAAGAATAATATAATACTTTGAAACATCATACAATCATGAGAGGCTATCAAATACTTCATGTTGACCCTATTTCAATTGTTTCAGATCTCTTATACTCATGTCGGGATAGTATTTTTCTTATAAAAGGTGCGCAGAATGTTTCCCATAATATTCGGCTGATCTTAAATAATATTGACAATAATTCATCAAAAGTAGATTCTTCAGATAGCGTAATTTATGGTAATTAAAATGAGTACCAACTTGATATACTTAAGACAAAATTTCCAACTTTTATGGTACAGCTGATGTGTTGAAGGTTAGGCCGGTATCATTTCTAAAAAAATCGTATAAAATGAAAGAATCGATACTGAGCCTTTGTTATGGCATGAATATCAAGGGAATGAACTGTTCCATCCAGTAGTGCAATAAAAGAGTTTTGTCCCATGTGTGGTAAAACTGCCTTCTCAGGACCTTCAAAATGATTCTGAAATGAGGAAACAACTGAAATTCCAACTCTAAAAAAAGATGAACACCATTTAACAACTGACCTTCATTGACAGTTGCAGAGTAGATGTTGTCTGTAAATTTGGGGTCTTTATTATTAGCATCTAAAATGTCCACAAATACAGTAGCAAGTGCACTTCTTTGAGGTGATCCGCCATCAGTTGCTTTAATCTGAACAAAAATGGAAAAAAAATGCACATAGATTTATGTATTAAACAAGCATAATACTCCGGGTGGGATTAAGTAAAATTTTATAAGTTTCATACTGGGGTACTTGGGAGTCCAGAGGCAAGGTGTCAATCTCTCAACCAAAACGTTGTGGGTTCTTGCCCTAACAGTTGACAAATTTTCTTTCTTTTTTTCTTTATCAGTTCCATGTAGGTGGATTGACACCTAGTCCCATCGGAGACGCACAATAATAAGGAGGTTCAGAATGCAGATTACAACACTCTGTGCACATTAAAAGATCCCATGGCTGTTTACAGGGCAGTTCAGGCAAAATTAAAAATCCTACCAAAACCCTCGAAGTCACCTTAGTTGTGGATGTTGGTCAAATCAAATCAAATCAATTTGATAGTTACGCGGGTAGGCGTCAACGGTAATTTTCCAATCTTTAACTTATACAACCTGTTTCAAATGTTGGCTTACATGTATGAAAATTCTACTCGAAGCAGGGAAAGTTTCCTTAATAAAATCTCATTTTTTGTACACTTATGCCTCAAAATGAAATTGATCGTGAAATCATTTAGAATCTACCCTCAAAACATGGTTACTCTTAATTCAATTCTATTCAATTCAATTCAATCATCTTTATTGATCCTTTAAAAAGGAAATTATACTTGTGTTATCACAATTTCCGTTTGAAAAATAAAAGAATGCATCAATTTAACTTAAGTTAATCATTAAATGTATAGATTTTAGGAGAAACATGTAATGGTGCAAAGGTGAGTAAATAGATAGAGCAGTGAAACAATACACATACAAATTAAAAATAAAATAAAAATAAAACAAAATTCAAACACAGTCATCAACTTATCATAAATCATTCATTAACCATCCGTCACATCACATCATCAGCGTGTGAAAGCTGCGAGTTCCCCAGGGACCCCTTGGCAGCCGAAAGTTTTTGTCACAGATATTGGCGTCATTACTGTCTCTCACCCCAGATCAATTTCCATTTCTTAAACATTGTGAGTAAAACACCATTGTGCTCTCAAAGTAATGTATGGTCAAACTTTCATATGGCACTTGGAAGAAAAAAATCTAAAATATCTCTCAGTGTGGAAATTTAAATGTAGAAGTCAACCACTTCTACTATTTGTTTTGGGTATGGGGAAAAGAGGATGGGTGTTGTCTCTAAGTATACTGCTGAGTTTGATCTTGCATTGATTCTCATACAGATCTTCAAAGTTCTACAGCTCTACATCATTTATGAGTTTCCCTACGTGTTTTAGTATCCCATTAAATTTCTTCTTTTCTCTGTTTCTTGTATTCCCTCCCATGCAGTTATACTAAAAATAATAATTCTCTTTATGCAAGCTTCATAAAAAGTCTTATTAGAGTGTTATCAATTTGAAACTTATTAAGCTTCCTCATAAAATACATTCTTTTGTTTACGTTCTTAAAAACTTATTTGATTATGTTTGCCATTCTAGCTTCTCTTAAAAAATTATGCCAAAATTTATTAACTCTCTCAACTGTTTCATTTTTTATTGTATTTTTGTTTCTTTCACGAACATGGTTTGATTCTGGTAAAAACGCATTCAAATTCAAGTCTTTTTTACCCATCATGAGATTTGAAAATCCTTGTCACATTCATTCTTCTATTAAGTACATACACACAATCAGTGTCGTTAATTTTTTCTCAAAAGTAAGAAAAAACCCTGGGAAGATTCATTGACCTTTTTTCATTGTGTAACCTTCATGAAATTATCGTTCACATTCAATTCCATGCTGAGAAGAGTTCTTGATTGAAAGAGAAAGAATTCATTGAGGTATTAAACACCACCTACCGTCACGACGTACTCATTTTCCAGATCAAAATCAAAGTTTTGAGGATCATTTATAGTGACCACACCAGTGACAGGATTCACTACAAAGTTGTCGAAGCCTCCAGATTCCAACCTGTAAGTGATTCTGCCAAAATCCCCTTCGTCATCATCAGTGCCTTCAATATCAGCAACAACAGTACCTGAATTTTTCACAGGGGTGAGAATAGAAAGAAAAAACTCCACTTATTCCTGAATTGACAATGACTGAAAAAGAGAAGAGCTGTAAAAGGAATAATCAATTGTACAGCAGTTATACACATTAACATGACTGTGCATTTAATTTTTGCATAGCCCATACTCTATCTTTTTACTATTATTGTTATAACTTGAAATGAAGATTTTTTAAATAAGTAGCATTAGTTTTCTTATAGTAATTCAAAGGCATGAGAACAGAGTGAAGAAACAGTGTAAAAAGCTATGATGGCACATGCGCAGTTGCACAACTGTTTATTTCATCATGTGGGTTTGGTAAACTGCAGTGTTGCCAGGAGAGGGAAGGGTAAAAAAGATGGAGATGTACATTAAAGAATGGGATCTAACTAAATTCAATCAGCAATCGGCAAGGGGGGTAAATGCATATTTGAATTTAATCAAACTGAATAGAAATGTAGGGTAACAGGAGACATGGCTAGTTATTTGCCATTTGCAAGAATGCAAAAATAATTTCACAAACCTGGTAGAGCCGCCTCAGATACATTTTGATAGTACTCAGATGGATTCAGTACAGGGCTGTAGTTATTTTGGTCCTATTTGTTAGAATGGAAAAGTAAGGGGAAAGAGTAATTTCACATTTTGAAGCAAATGAGTGAGAGCTATCAAAAACATGGCAAACAAGATACATAATTTTCAAGTGCGATATTTCATTTTGTTTTTAAAGTCTTAAGTGCCAGTGTTTAGTCTATCTAGTCTGTTGGAAGTTTCTTCCACACTCTTCATGTATTGGGGTCAATTGACTACAGATGACTATCATTTGTAATTTTACCATACTCTGATACTGAACCCCAACAAATCTATAATAATTTGTTTTGGAAATATTAAATGAGAAAGAAACACATATCGTAAACTCCATTTGATATTCCATTAAGATGCAAACGAGACAGATGTGGAAATTTATTTATGCCAACATCTATTGTAGTAGATTTTTTCTTTGTAATATTATCTCCTTTATTTTAATTCTTATGTCAGTGATTATTATCCACTATGTCTTACCACTATTATAATAATTTTATTTCCCATTAGCATTATTGATCTTGTTGTATTATATTATCATATTGTTGTATAATGTAAGTGACGAAATGATGTGGCTATTTTGGACAATAAATCTTGTGAATTTTGAATCTTGAGTTGCTGCTTCTTCATACGGTTAGTTCTAATTTATATAAACATATATGTATGAGCTTCTTTGAGGTGTAAAGTAACAATATTCTTTCATCATACCAAATGTACAAAGAGCCTTGAGTTATAGGAGGGAAAGTACATGCTCACTTCTGTCATCACACTTCAGTCATGAATATCAATCTCTTTCTTTCTTTCTTTATCAGTTCCCATTCTACCTTTCGGTGTATGGGATCAGATGCCTGCGATGATCTTTCTCCAGGCTACCCTGTCCTGAAGTTTTCTGTTTCCTTCCAAAAAAGTTAAATTTCTATGCTTCAATGCCTCTTTTATATCTACTTCCCACTTTTTCCGAGGTCTGCCTTTTGGTCTTTTAACTTGGGCTTTAGCACTGTATACTGACTTAGCTATTCTGTTGTCATTCATTCTGTTTACATGCCCAAACCATCTCAATCGATTTGTTTCTATCTTAGTCATCTGGCACCTGTTTTGATTTCCATGTTTGTTGGCATATTGCATGTAATAGTTTGTCTGCCTCTCTCCCTTGGTTTTTAATCATTTCTGGATAAACTTGATCTGCTCCTGGGGCTTTTCCTAATTTCACTTTTATTACAGCTCTTTGGATTTCTTCCTCTGGATTACGAGTTACTTAAACGAATTAATCTTTACTCTTTCATTTGTTCTGGAGGGATTATGTAATTGAGGAAAAATGCTTTCTCCATGTTTCCATGATTTCGCTGTCTTCTTTTATTATTTCTCCTTTGGCATTCTTAATTTGTCATATTGGGCATGTTTTGGTCTTTCTCATGCTCTTCATTGCTCCCCAGAACAGCTTTTGATTTCCTTGATAGCTTTCTTGAAGTCTTTGTCCAAACTCTTCCCATTGTTCCTGTTTTGCTTTCCTAACGTCCTCTTTGGCGATATTTCTTTTATTCACGTAATCTATCCTAACCTCTGGTCTCTTTGTTTGCAAGTATTTCTTCCAGGCATCCTTCTTTTCTTTGATCTTAGTCTTGACATTCTCATTCCACCATGCTGTTCTTTTCCTATCTCCTTTAATTTACTTCCTACCATAGACCTCTTCAGTACAACTGAGGAGTGTTTCTTTATACATTGCCACTTTTCTTCTATTGTGCTATCATTCAGATCCATCTGTCTTTCACTGATAAATCTTTTATCCTAGATTGGTATACCTGTTTTACTACTGGTTTTATTTAGTTCCTCTATTTTGAGTTTAATAACTTTCTTCTCTTTCCTTTTCTGTTTGTTTTCTTCAGTCAGTAATCTCATTTTGGCAATCACTAAGTGATGATCACTAAATATTTCTGTTCCTCTGTTTTACTCTTGCATCGTCTCTTTCTCTCTATCTGTCCCATGGCGGAGGCCATTGGGGTGCTACTGATGACCAATTAACCAGTCTTCTCCCACTCCTTCCTGTCCTCCGCCCGTCTCATCAGCTCACTTAGCTTCAGGCCCGTCCATTTACTGATATTGTCCTCCCATCTCTTCCTTTGTCTGCCTCTTCTCCTGCCTCCTCTGACAGTTCCTTGAAGCAAGGTTTTTGGAAGCCCTCCTTCGCTCACCAAGTGTCCAAACCATTTCATTTTGCGCCTTTTGACAGTGATGAGGAGGTCTTCTTAAGGACCAATGGTTTGTCTTATTCTATCTCCAACTTCTTCATTGTTGATATGGTCTTTGTGAGAGATACTGAGCAGTCTTCTAAAGCACCTCATTTCTTGAATCAATGTACTGTAAAGGGAGTTGCTAACTATTATGTAGTCTATCATTGACTTTTCACACCTGTCTTCATTTACTCTTGTATATTTGTGGATATCTTTATAAGGAAAAAAAGGTGTTGGTTATTTTCATGTTATTCTTAAGGAAAAATCTATTAGTATCTCTCCATTTGGAGAAATTATTGTCTCTCCTTCTTTACTATTACTCTCTCCTGACGTTTCTACATTGTTGCCTACTCTAGCATTTAAACCTCCTAAAATTATTAGTTCCTGTTTGGATTTAAGATTCTCTGCAGATATCTTTTTCTTCTTTAGTTGCGTCTTCATTTGGTCCACAAGCTATTAATAATTTAATTTCCCGTCCTTTTGGTTTAATATTTACCTCTAATAGCCGTGGGCTTATAAATTTCCAACTTTATTGTAGTTTTTCATGTCTTTTATGCACTAGGAGGCCTACTCCTGCTCTAGCTCTATCTTTGACATCTACTCCTGAGAAGATTAAAACATGATTTGGTCCTTCATTTTCTATTCCTTGTCCTTTTTTCTTTGTTTCTGTAATGGCCAAAATATCTACTTTGAATTTTTCCATGTCTTCGACTTATTATACCTCTTTCCATGTTCAAAAATCACAGTCCGTATTCGTTTCCAAGTTCGTCTTCAAAAGATTGGAAGTCGGTTATATTATATTTATTTTTTCTCTGAATCTGTTTGTTTTTGGATAAGCAGGGGATTATCCCACTGTACCCTAGGTGAGATGGTAGGGCTAGTACTTGAGGTCCCCTCCCAGGCCTTATTTTCTGTCAGGGTTAACTCCCTTAGCCTTTAGTCATTCAAGACTGGCATGCAAGGCAGCAGGTTGTTTTCTGAAAAGGGTTAACTCCCTTAGCCTTTGGTCAGCCAAGACCTGCCTGCAAGGCGGCAGTAAATATCAATCTCCAGGTTGTAAAAATATGATGTATGTAGGATAGTAATTATGCGATCCTAAATGAACTGGGAAGCTCAAGGCAATGAAAGTTCATCTGAGGCTGTCTTTGTTTGCCGAAATGAGATAGAGGAACTGGAACTTTATTGTGCAGAAAGAAAGTTGCATTAAATTGTCACTGAACTTAACCACACATTTCCCCTTTTGAGATTCATTATCTTTGATACAAGTCAAGTTTTTATACTAAAAAATTAAAACCAAGTGAAATCAGCTAGAGTTTTGAAAAAGCGTCACGCCTTTAAGGTTGCATCAAATCGTGCCAAAAAAAATTGATGGACAAATTCAAAGCAAATAAGTAGACCTATATAGCACAATGCAAACACGTAAAACATGGAAGTTGAAGTTGAAGTTGAACCCTTGGAAAAGATAAAGGGCATAGGTTTACACAGCAAGTGACATGACTTACAATAAGGAAGATGGTGACAGGTACTTGGCTGGTCTGTACCTTGGATCTGGATTGGAATTGTCAGTTGCTTCAATGATAAGTTCAAATCTAGAGCGAGTAAAACATAATAATTGTTTATTTATATTTCACATTGAGATTACCCATGAATTTATCTTACACGTTATGAGAATTCTTTTCTCCTCTTGAAGAGAACATTTTTTTGCAGCTGTGATTTGGCTGTCTAATCAAATTTTTTTCATTGCTTTATATTTTATTATTACAAACTCGATATTGAATCATGAATGTTATGTCAAAAGAAAATCATTATTTTCCCTCTTTGTTATTTTAATACATAAATTAGTTTAACATACATAAACTGTGTCAACAGGAAAGTTATTTTTGTCATACTTAAAATGTATACACATAAGAGGACATTTTAACATAATCATCAAATTTTTTAGAAATCATTGTAAACACATTGAAAAAGTATACATTTTGCGTTTAAGAAATTATTGTGACACACATTGACACAAGTATACACCAGACTTAGCTTACGAAATTTTGTAACACACATTGATGCAAGTATACACTTAGTGCTTAAGTTATTGTAACACACATTGACGCAATATACACTTTGATCTTTAGAAATTTTTGCAACAAACATTGACGTAAGTATACACTTTGATCTTAAGAAACTATTGTAACACATATTGTCACAAGTATACACTTTGTGCTTAAGAAATTATTATAACACACATTTTTATAAGTATACACTTTGATCTTAAGAAACTATAGGTAACACATATTGACGCAAGTATACACTTTGATCTTAAGAAATTATTGTAACACATATTGACGCAAGTATACACTTTGATCTTAAGGAATTATTGTAACACACATTGACACAAGTATACACTTTGTGCTTAAGAAATTATTTTAACATACATTGACACAAGTATACACTTTGATCTTAAGAAACTATAGGTAACACATATTGACGCAAGTATACACTTCGATCTTAAGAAATTATTGTAACACACATTGACGCAAGTATACACTTTGATCTTAAGAAATTATTGTAACACACATTGACACAAGTATACACTTTGTGCTTAGAAATTATTGTAACACACATTGACACAAGTATACACTTTGTATTAAAGAAATTAGTGTTGACATAAGTGTAAGTTTACATCATGCAGGAATAATACTTTTACATGTTTGTAAATCATGAACACGCACCACATCTATTATCTGTAAATTCTTCATATCGTTTTTGCCACCCTAAATACTTTGATATCGTAGAAACGGAGGAAGAACTCAGCCAGTGTGGACATTAGCCAAGATTACTTTCATGGCAACGTAATAACAATGTCTTGTTGGCAGACTGCTCATCTTAACTTCTTAACTCTTTGCACCAAAAGAATTTGCTCCATGTCAGATTAATTCTATCCACCGCAAGAGTGATACATTTCAAAGTCATATAACTTTGCAAAGCATTGAGTGACAATCGCTGATCTATCAATCAGTGCTGACTGCTAGCTTTGTTTTATGGCAAACAACGATTTATTGGTTGTGGGCATTTCTTCCTAACTTCAGCAGTATTAGTTTACAAAATAAAAACTGTGAGAAAAACGCCCACCACCGATACATAGGCATTTGGCATAGCCCAACCTAGCGGACAAGCCGATAGATCGGCAATTGGCACAGTCCAACCTGAGCGGACAAGCCGATAGATCAGGCAATTGGCTTAGCCCAACCTAGCGGACAAGCCGATAGATAGGCAATTGCTTAGCCCAACCTAGCGGACAAGCCGATAGATCGGCAACTGGCATAGCCCAACCTAGCGGACAAGCCGATAGATAGGCAATTGGCTTAGCCCAACCCTAGCGGACAAGCCGATATATAGGCAATTGGCACTCAAAGAGTTAAATCTCTTACTGACAGGTCTTAAAGACATCTACTGAAACTAACTTTCTCAGATGAAAGGAAAGTGGCACTTCTTTTGGTTTCATCAACTATCAACAATGAGAACCACTGGGCTCTTTCATATTCTAATTTACATGACATTGAATCACTGCCTTAAGTGATTAGTCTGTCACTCAGTGATTAGAGTGTTAAAAGGCATGGACTACTTTCAGCGATGTTGAATGCCAATCAAATTCTGTCTTTAATCAGTAAAACACACACTTTTTTTAACCCTGTGAAGCTGAGAGCAAATCTAAACATCTTTGTTCCTATGTTGCCGAGCCTACTGTGTAGTTGCTGGTCACTTGTTTTGATGGTATTCTAATATGTCCCAAGAGCGACCTTAATGTCAGGTTAACGCCTTCGTTCCTATACTGAGTACTCTGTGAAGGTCACTGGGAGGTTATCCCTTCTTATTTTGGTTACTGTATTATATATTTAGTTTGACCAATCAGCACTAGATGCTGGCATGTTCTAAATATGCTCAGGGAGTTCAGGTGAAGGGAAAAGCTAAGGGCAGAATTCAAAGGGTTAAGATTACAAAATGATTATTCTAAGACGGCAATTTCTGCGATAAAATAGGGATTGAGTATAAGAATAAGGGATGACTGAGTCAAGTACATGCATTTGCCCAGTTTTAACTATAGCTTGTGGTTAATTTATATAATAATTTAGTTCCTACTTGAAAAAAAAAAAAGAAGGTAAATATACATACATTTGTCCCATCAAACATGACTCTCAGACGTCTAAAATGTAACCTGATACGTTCATTTTATGAAACTCACCTTCCATTTGGCCTGTTATTTGCATCTTTTAATGTGTCTTCATAGCGAAGAGGTTGATTGAGTGTTAAACTTCCAGTGTCGCGATTCAAGGAAAAGGCATTGTTCGGGCTCTGGCCACTGACAATTCTATAAGTGACACGCACAGTGCCATCTTCATTGTCAACTGCCTTTGAAAATGAAAAAAAAGATGCAAGTGAAAATGGGTCACAAATCTACAACAAATGAGGACAACACTTCCATGACTGGTAACACTAAAGTAGTCGCTGGATAATTACCTGTTGTTCTAGAGAAGAGAAAAACATGCAATTACATATACAGTGCAGTTATGGGAAGCTACCCAAATAAATCATGTCAATGGGTATAATTGTATCAGTTACTGCCCTTCGTGTTTAAGCGACACGACAGAACAGGTTGTGTGTAGAGACATAACACCATGTGTGTTATGGGAATTGTATTTGTTTTGGGTTTTTTTCTTGTTTCATTTTGTATTGAAATTTTGTCTTAAAATAATGAGAAAGATAACTAAGGAGACAAACTAACTAAAGTTGTTGCTTTGACTAAAGTCGAAGGAACCACCTCAGTTTGTTTTCTGTCTGATTTGATCACACAGCATAAGCACATCACAACGCATACATGCAACCCACTCTCCATCCACCAACCAATTTCAATCACAATCATTTTGTGTGTTGGTGATATATGAGTCTGTTCTATGGACAACATAGTAGGTTCCGACGAGATGCATGACGAGCATGTATCGCTGCACATGGCGATGACATCACAGTTTACATCTATATACGCGTGTCAAAGGTTTTCCCATTTAGACTGTTGATTTTCTCTTTTTTTGTTGTTGTGGCTTTTAATCTTTCTTTCTTTCTTTATCAGCTCCATTCTAGCTTCTGGTGTATGGGTTTAGATGCCGGATATGATCTTTCTCCAGGCTACCCTGTCCTGACATTTTCTGTTTCTTCAGAAAGTTAAATTTCTTTGCATCAATGCCTCTTTTATACCTTCTTCCTACTTTCTCAGAGGTCTGCCTTTTGGTCTTTTACCTTGAGTTTTAGCACTGTATACTGATTTAGCTATTCTATTGTCATTCATTCTGTTAACATGCCCAAACCATCTCAGTTGATTCATTTCTGTCTTAGTTTTTATGTTATCTGCTTTGGTTTGATCTCTTAATGTTGTGTTTCTGATTTTGTCTCTTTTAATTTTCCCTAATTTTCTTAGATATTTCATTTCAGCTGCCTGTACTCTACTGTTTTCCCTACTGTCTAAGGTCCAGATTTCACTGCCATAGAGGAGAGTAGGACAATAAACTGTGTTGTATACTGCCATTTTGGTCTTTTTTGACAATTCTTGTTTGCCTACAAATGCCTTTCCTAGATGGTTATATATTGCACTTACCTTTTGGATTCTCTGGCTGATTTCTTCTCTTAGTTTTCCCTCTGAGTTAATCATTACTCCTAGGTAATTGTAGCTGAACTTGTTCTAAATTCTCCCTGCCCAATTTAAGATTTTGTGTTTTAGCTTCCTAGTTACTAGCATTGTTTTGGTTTTCTTTGCATTTACTCTCATTCCTCTTTTATTTAATTCATTATTCATTATGTTGATATTTGATTGGAGGTCCCTTTCTGATTTTCCAAACAGAACTAAATCATCAGCAAATGAAAGCATTGATACATTTACTGGTTTGAGCTTCCACATACATACATTCATTTTCTTCATGTTTGAGGATGCCCTTTGTAACTGAATCCATAAATGTGATAAACAAAGGATGACTTTGGATACAACCCTGTCTTACTTCTATATCTACATCAAATTCTTCAGATAAATTTCCAGCTACTCTCACTGCACATGTTGGTTCATTGTAAAAACATTTAATGGTTTCTATTAAATTTTGCTCTACATTGTGTTCTTTTAAGGAATGCCATAGTTCGACCCTCCTCACAGTGTCAAATGCCTTTTCTAAGTCAATGAAACACAGGTGCAAGTCAATGTTTCTAAGAATTTTTCTATTATTTGTCTAATTGTCAATCTCATCCTCTAAATACTCTTTTCTTAATCTCATTTCCTAGAATTTCCTGGCATACACTTTTCCTGGTACGCTAAGTAGTGATATCCCTCTATAGTTTGAGCATTCCATAGTTGATCCTTTCTTATGTATTGGTACTACCGTTCCCTTTTTCCAGTCGTCTGGCACCTGTTTGGACTTCCATGCTTGTTGACATATTGCATGTAGTAGTTTGACTGCCTCTCTCCCTTGGTTTTTAATCATTTCTTGATAAACTTGATCTGCTCCTGGGGCTTTTCCTAATTTCACTTTTTGGATTTATTCCATTGAGATATCTACATCTTCAGCTGTCTCATCTGGATTACTTGTTACTCTTACTAATTGATCTGTACTCCTTGTTTCATATGTTCTGGAAGGATTATGTAATTTTTAAAAATACTTTCTCCCTGTTTCCATGATTTCGCTGTCTCCTTTCATTATTTCTCATTTGGCGTTCTTAATTTGTCGCATTGGACATGCTTTGGTCTTTCTCATGCTCTTCATTGCTCCCCAGAACAGCTTTTGATTTCCTTGATAGCTTTCTTGATGAAGTCTTTGTCCAACCTCTTCCCATTGTTCCTGTTTTGCTTTCCAACTTCCTCTTTGGTGATAGTTCTTTTACTCACATAATCTATTCTATCCTTTGGTCTCTTTGTTTGCAAGTATTTCTTCGTGGCAACCTTCTTTTCTATTGATTTTAGTTTTGACATTCTCATTCCACCATGCTGTTCTTTTTGTATCTCCTTTAATTTGTTTCCTACCACTGAGGAGTGTTTTTTTTTACATCTGCCATTTTTCTTCTATTGTGCTATCATTCAGATCCATCTGTCTTTCACTGATAGATCTTTTTATCCTGGATTGGTATATCTGTTTTACTATTGGTTTATTTAGTTCTTCTTTTTTGAGTTTAGTAACTGTCTTCTCCTTTGTTTCCTTCAGTTAATAATCTCAGTTTGGCTATCACTAGGTGATGATCACTAAATATTTCTGCTCCTCTGTTTACTCTTGCATCTATTGCGCTGTAAAAGGGAGCTGCTAACTATTATGTAGTCTAGCATTGTCTTTTCACATGTCTTTATTTAGTCTTGTATATTTGTGGATATCTTTGTGAGGAAAAAATGTGTTAGCTATTTTCATGTTATTTTTTAGGCAAAAATCTATTAGTCTTTCTCCATTTGGAGAAGTTGTTGTCTCTCCTTCTTTACCTATTACTCCTCCTGATGTTTCTACATAGTTGCCCACTCCTAGCATTTAAATCTCCTAAAATTATTAGTTCTTGTTTGGGTTTAAGATTCTCTGCAGCTATTTTAAATTATTTTCGAAGATATATTTTCTTCTTAGGTGGCATCTTCATTTGGTCCATAAGCTATCAAGAATTTAATTTCTCGTCATTTTGGTTTAATATTTAGCTCTAATAGCCGTGGGCTTATAAATTTCCAAATTTCTAGTAGCTTTTCTTGCCTTTTATGCATTAGGAGGCCTACTCCTGCTCTAGCTCTATCTTTGACGTCTACTCCTGAGAAGATTAAAGTATGATTTAGTCCTACATTTTCTATTCCATGTCCTTTTTTCTTTGTTTCTGTAATAACCAAAATGTCTACTTTGAATTTTTCCATTTCTTCAGCTAATTCTAACTCTTTTCAATTAATTGCCCTAACATTCCATGTTCCAAAAATCATAGTCCGTGTTCTTTTTTCTTTGAATCGGTTCAAGTTTAGGATAAGGATTTAAATTGGCTCACTGTACCCTAGGTAGATGTTGAGGCTGCCACTTTGAAATCTCCCCTACCAGGCCTTTTTATTTTCTGTCAGGTTAACTCCCTTAGTCTTTGGTTACTCAAAACCAACCCACAAGGCAGCAGGTTGTTATTTTCTGTCAGGGTTAACTCCTTTAGCCTTTGGTCAACGAAGACCCGCCTGCAAGGCTTTTTAAACACGTGAGAAAAATATGAAAAATGTGAAATATTTTTATACATTTTTCAATCAAGCCCTTGGTTGTAAATTGACAATAACACTCATCAAAGGTCAAGTAATCATCCAAATATAATTTTAGTATGAGCTGATATTCAGTATGTGTTAGTAAACGAATAAAAGTATATATATATATATATATACACACACATATAAATTACATATAGCACTACTTTATGATCTATCACCAGGTTTTCAACACGTGCTGTCGGTGTGATGTGAATTGATCATAGGTCTGACAAATCTCTCAAGTTTAATAGACAATTTCTAAGAATCACAACTTACTCGGAACATTGACTGGAGTCAAACGTGCGTGCTCCTTCATTGACAGATGTCTGATAAGATGCTTGTTGGAAAACAGGTGCTTCGTCATTAAAGTTGGTAATTTCAATGGTAACTTGGACCTTATGGGAGGTGGAAAGTGAAGGTAAAAAGAAAATTATCACCATAAATCATTTCATCTAAAATTTGAAATAAAGTTTCTCTCATACATT
>JAXRKP010002039.1:32500-42500 GCA_037039925.1 Doris montereyensis
TTGACATGTAGAATTATGAGAGCCTGAAAAACGAGGCTTTAGCGGAGTGTGCTAAATTAAAATGCTTTTGAACAATAAGGAAACATTCCAGTACAGTGCATGTAACAAATTATATCTCTTATTGAGGAAAATAATCTACGTCGGACTAATTTACCTTTGCATCTATTCATTCAAAAAATTGATTTTATTATATAACAATAAATGTGTAACGCCATGACTACAAAATACCCTGCTCTACACAGTGCTAGGCTAGTGACTGAAGGACCAGATATCCATCATCCAGTCAGAGCCAGTCTTACCTTCCTTCACATTTAATGACAGGGCAGGGTTGCCTGGATGGAGACGGCTAGGGTTACAAGATGCGTGCTCCATGGGGGTTATTACATAATATGACCAATAAATATGTAACCTTCTCCCGCTACCACCTTGACTAAGACATAATGCTAGCTGTACAGCACATTAGCTAGAAAAAAGAGGGCGTCAATCAGATGATCTCATGTCCAGTGCTGGCTTCATGTTCCACAGCAGAGCCTCTCTGGCTGGAAGTGATCGGGACAACAAGCTGCGTTTTTCTTGGGTTAAGAGATCACAAAAAGTCACTCCTCGTTATTTTTTAAGATTGGTAAAAATCTTTCATCATATTACTGGATATATATATATGCTTTTTTCTCTCTTTTTATTTATTTGTATTCATGTTAAACTAATAAGTTATCTGGTTTTGACTGAGTCATTTGTACTGTAATCTTCAATTACTGTGGACTACCATTTAAGAAAGCTGTCTTTTCCATAGATCTCAATAAGTCCTATCTGTTTTCATGCTGCTCTTGATCTGTGCAGAAAACTTACATTAATCAAATTTTCCCTTTGCATTATGTACCCTATTTCTTTATCTCAGCAGATGCAATTAAACACATGCTGTATTGTTTAATGTATGTTATACATTTCTTGATTTCAGAATGCCTTCTCTGCAGTTGTTATATATTGTTAATCTCATGTCCTTTTAATCTTAATCTAAGCAGTAAAAGAAGATTGATGAAAGTAAAGAAGCAAAAGGAATGAATCAATAAAAATAGGGCAAAATGTAGCAGAAGAAGTAGTCTGCTTCACGTATCTAGGAGCCAATGGTACCCAAGATGCAGGAGGCATTATTTGACATCAAGAAGAGACTAGCCCCAACCAACGCAGCATTCAGAAAACTCTCCAAAGTAATGTTTGCCACAAACATCGGCAGAAGGTACACGGCAACTTATTTAAAACCTTGGTGTTGTTAGTATTGCTGTATGGATGTGAAACTTGGAAGCTAACGAAGAGGAGGAGAAAAGACTTGACACCTTTCAAACAAAATGTTTGAGGCGAATCTTCAGGATAAGGTAGCAAAAACACGTTACCAGCAAATAAATACTGGAGATCGCAAACACAGATGAAATCAGCAATGAGGTGAGGAGAAGAAGGTGGTCATGGATAGGCCACGTCTTACAGAAGGACCATAGAGAAATGATTGTGCTGTTGCCTTGGGATGGACACTGGAAGGAAAGAGAGACAGAGAACGCCCAAAAATGCCATGGCGCAGAATTGTGGAGAAAGAGAGGAATGGAGAGGGATGGCCTTCCTGGGAAAAGAGCGGGAAGGGCAGCCCCAGAAAAGGGAATATAAAGGGATCATGTTCAGACCTTATGTGCCTCATGGCATAGAGAGAGAGTTATGGTTAAAGTAAGCAGTGAACTGACACATTATTGGGTCATGCAGTAGCAGTAATTATGTATTCTGGTTTTCTTTATCTCAGCTGACTCTCTTTATTTACGCTGTAGTCTTGAATACTTGGTTGTACAGTGTGTTTAAAATTTCATTGTTCTGAGTATTATATCAAACAAAACTGAGATTTATTAAACTGTATATAACTGAAGTTGATTGTGTTAAAAATTCATGGCTATTGTTTGCATTGTTGAGGAGTCCTTCCAATGGATCCTCTTCTGTATTTGTGCTCCTTAACATTTCTCATGCGTCCATTAGTATTAAAATGGAAACTCAAATACACACATTGATGCCAATGTCAAAGCGAGACTTCTAAAAAGCCCAATTGTTTTTGAAGAGAAATGCAAATACAGTCGACCGCGATTTATCGCAACTAATTGCATTTGCAGTTATCTATGCAAAAATATTACAACAGATACACCTAGTTGTCAAGTAGTGAAATGACCCTAAATATTGGGCCCACAATGAAATCCTGTTTATCACAACTTCAGATAATCGCAATAATGTTGCCTCTCCCATCGTGTTGCGATTAACCGGATCAACTGTATGATTTTGACTTTCTATGATACGTTTTCTAAGCAAGATAAGTTACAAATTCATCATGAAAATAGGAGGGGTGGAGCAGGGGGATGAATCAAACTTACTTGGCTGGACCTAGGATCTTAGCCTTTATCACGTGCATAGACCAGAAAACATTATAGATTTAGGGTTTCATAGTCGACAGATCTTTGCAAGGTCAAAGCTCCAGTTTCACGGTTGAGAAAATCTAAAGAAGAGAAGTTATTTGTTTTTGTTGTTGCTTTAGACTTAACATTTACAAAGGCATATATCTGTGCATTCTCATGCTGGATTGAACATTAGGTCCCAAGTTTGCACAGAGAGTATCATATCTGAACCTTTGACATCTCACAGACAAATAAGGTTTCTTTTAAATTTCAAACAAAGCAAAGAAACAATTTTCTCCCTTGCTCATTTTCTTTCTAGAGATAATATCATATGCTGAATGCATGTACAAAAATAATATTGCAACTAAAACCCCCAAAATAGATTAAAATGAAAGTCAAAACACAATTTCATGTAAGGAGGGGGCGGGTCCTGGAGTGAAAATTTTCCCATTTGTTCCTATCAATTTAACTTATGTATAGGTGTAATGGGCATGGTGTACTGAGTTGAAATATGTCGTTGTTATTTTCTTGATACTTCCGGTTGCCATGGAAACGGCGGCCATCTTTGATTTTGCCCCCAAATTTCCACGAAGTTCAATATCGATAGGCTTTTTCATTTTTCAACAAATTTCTTTCAAACATCTTTTTTTATACAATATCTAAATTTAATCAGATCGGATTTTTGTTTCATTAGTAAGTTTTGATTTTATGAATTTTGAAAATAGCATTGAAGAACAACCAAAAATATACAAAAATATTGTACAAAAAAATTCAATTTTTCAAAAACTATAATACATAGCAAAAAAGACATCTGATAATTTCTTTATTTTCCTGCACTAATCATCCATACCAAATTTCATAAAGATACGTTGAGAAATAAAAAAATAGATAGCAAATAATGAACAAAAAAGGACATTTTGAGAAAATCGTATTTTTCTCTTATGTTCTATTGTTTGAATACATTTTTCTCATAAACCTAAGAAAAAGTAGGATAATACTTTGAAACATCATAAAATCTTGAAAAAGCTCTCAACTCCTTCTTATTGACACTGTTTCAAGTGCACCAGCACCTTTTTACTCCTTTTGAGATGGTGTCTTTTGATAATAGGTGTGCGGAATATGTTCTGTATTTTCCGGCCGCTCTCAAGCAATATTCATAATTGATCCTCAAATAAGGTTATTTTGGATAGCGTTTAATGTGACGATCAAAATAAGTACCAACTTGCTTTACTTTAGATACTATTTCTGGCTTTTATTGTATAATAGCTGTGTTGAAAGATAAGCCTGTATCGTTTTCTAAAAAATTTGTATAAATTCAAAGGATCAATATTAAGCTTCTTTTATGGTATCATTATGACGGGAATGAACTGCTCTATCAACTAGTATGATAGACTAAATTTGTCCCATTTTCGGCAAAAATGGCATTCCCCTCCCTCCCCCCCCCCTTAAAGCATTATCATGATTCAGATGAAAGATATTATAGGCTTAAACCATTAACTTTTTTTTCTTTCTTTTTTCTTTCTTTAAAAAGTGAAATATTTCGAATAAAAGTTATTAAGATAGCAGTGGTTTTGAAAAGTATGTGGTATTCTTCGTAATGATAATCAATTTTTCATCAAAACTTACTCGTTATTTGTTTGTTGCTCTAAGATGTATTCAACTTCTCCATTTGCGCCGGAATCAGTATCGATGGCCTTGAAATAGAGTAATTCATATCTCTATCATTTATTTAACCTCACCATCAGTAGCAGCATCTTAGTATCAACATCCCCATCATGACTGATCATCATAACCAGCACCTTCATAACCACCCTTATGATTATCACAGTCATCATCATAACAAGTACCTCCATAACCACCTTATTTTATTATCACAGTCATCATCATAACAAGTACCTCCATAACCACCCTTATGACTATCAATATCATCATCATAACAAGCACCTCCATAATCACCCTTATGATTATCAATATCATCATCATAACAAGCACCTCCATAATCACCCTTATGATTATCAATATCATCATCATAACAAGCACCTCCATAACCACCCTTATGACTATCACTGTCATCATCATAACAAGCACCTCCATAACCACTCTTATGACTATCACTGTCATCATCAACAAGCACATCCATAACCACCCTAATGACTATCACTGTCATCATCAACAAACATCTCCATAACCACCCTTATGATTATCACTGTCATCATCAACAAGCATCTCCATAACCACCCTTATGATTATCACTGTCATCATCATAACAAGCAGCTCCATAACCACCCTAATGACTATCACTGCCATCATCAACAAGCATCTCCATAACCACCCTTATGATTATCACTGTCATCATCATAACAAGCAGCTCCATAACCACCTAATGATTATCACTGCCATCATCAACAAGCATCTCCATAACCACCCTTATGACTATCACTGTCATCATCATAACAAACACCTCCATAACCATCCTTATGACTATCACAGTCATCATCATAACAAGCACATCCATAACCACCCTAATGACTATCACTGCCATCATCAACAAGCATCTCCATAACCACCCTTATGACTATCACTGTCATCATCATAACAAGCACCTCCATAACCATCCTTATGACTATCACAGTCATCATCATAACAAGCACATCCATAACCACCCTAATGACTATCACTGTCATCATCAACAAACATCTCCATAACCACCCTTATGATTATCACTGTCATCGTCAACAAGCAGTTGTAAAACATCACTATCATTATGATGGAAACATGCATGTAGTTGTTGTCAAGTTCCTTCAAAGCCCTTACGGCCCATAGAGTTGGGAGCAAGTGATAATAATCATTTCCTGGACAGGACACTAGTCTGTCACAGATTTTTACTTCTAAGCTGTTGTTTGCTACTCATTTGCGCCTGGGTCTTGTCGGGAAAATAGAGGCGTTAAGTGTCTTTCCCAAGGAACACAACGTCGAACCTAGCATGGCTAAAGTTTGAACTCATGATCCCAAGTCCGGCAACATAATCACTAGGCCACTGACGCCACATACATGTATGTACATTGGACCAAATTTTACAGGAAAGTTCAAAAACTGTTTTTATTTTAAATGAGTAGTATTGAACAGATTTTTAAAAAATGTCCTTAAAAGCAACTATATATATATATATATATATATGTATATATATATATATATATATATATATATATATAAATAAATATATATATATATATAAATATATAAATAAATAAATATATATATATATATATAAATAAATAAATATATATATATATATATATATATATATATATATATATATATATATATATATATATATATATATATATATATATATATATTTATATATATATATATATATGTATATATATATTTATGTCAATACTGATATTTTCATCCCATTCAAATGCAACTTGGAGGATTTCTATCCACTGATGGAAAAACACAGAACAGAAATCCAAAATTTGTAGTTTCCACATTTTTATCACAACAATTGCAATATCTTTAATCTTCTCAAATAATTTGTCTATCCCAAATATGTTATACTTTTAGTAATTTACTCCAAGTCTGTTATACTTTTAGTTATTGATCCCAAGTCTGTTATACTTTTAGTTATCTATCCCAAATCTGTTATATTTTTAGTTATCTACTCGAAGTCTGTTATATGTTTAGTTATCTATCTCAAGTCTGTAATACTTTAAGTTATTTATCCCAAGTATATTATACTTTTAGTTATCTATCCCAAGTCTGTTATACTTTTAGTTATCTATCCCAAATTCTTTTATACTTTTAGTTATCTATCCCAAGTCTGTTATACTTTGAGTTATCTACTCCAAGTCTGTAATTCTTTAGGTATTTATCCCAAATCTGTTATATTTTTAGTTATCTATCCCAAGTTGGTAATACTTTTAGTTATCTATCCCAAATCTGTTATACTTCTAGTTATCTATCCCAAGTCTGTTATACTTTTAGTTATCTATCCTAAGTCAGTAATACTTTTAGTTATCTATCCCAAATCTGTAATACTTTTAGTTATCTATCACAAATCTGTTATACTTTTAATTATCTTTCCCAAGTCTGTTATACTTTTAGGTATTTATCCCAAGTCTGTTATATTTTTAGTTATCTATCCCAAGTCTGTTATACTTTTAGTTATCTATTCCAAATTGTGTTATTCCGTGTAATACTTTTAGTTATCTATCCCAAGTCTGTTATACTTTTAATTATCTATCCCAAGTCTGTTACACTTTAAGTTATCTATCCCAAATCTGTTATACTTTTAGTTATCTATCCCAAGTCTGTTATACTTTTAGTTATTTACTTCAAGTCTATTATACTTTTAATTATCTATCCCAAGTCTGTAATACTCTTACTTATCTATCCTAAGTCCGATTTACTTTTTGTTATTTATCCCAAGTCTGTTACACTTTTAGTCATCAATTTCAAGTCCGTTATACTTTTAATTAACCATCCTAAGTCTGTTATACTTTTAATTATCTACTCCAAGTCTGTTATACTCTTTATTATCCATCCAAAGTTTGGTATACTTTCAATCATCCATCCCAAATCTGTTAACAAGCCTCTAGGCTATTGATACCATTTAGCAGTTGGTATTGGTTGAAAATTGAATTTTCTCAATTGTTGCTGCAGTTTTTTAACACATTAAAAGAGTCCAACTTGCAAATACTTACATTAAGTGTTAAAACCGTGGTGGGAATAGTCGTTTGATATTCACTGATCTTCACAGAATATACGGATGAGCTAAACATTGGGCTATTGTCGTTAACATCAGTCAACATTATAGTTACAGTTGTAAAACTTGATTTGGGATTAACGGTAGTCGTTTCTTTTGCCTCCAACTGAAAGTGTAAAAGTTAAAGGATGAGGAGAAAAATGTAGCATAAAACAAATACCAGACAGATGGTATGAAAGTTGATAGATGATTGGAAATAAACATAACAGTCAGCTGATAGAAAAACAAACATTTGAATTAAGATGATTTTTTTTTAAAATTAAAGAAATGCAAACACTTCTTGAACAAAGAATTTGAACGAGTACAGTATACACGTGTCAATCAAAGCAGAAAGTCTCAGCTCAATCATTAATTTGTGTAAACAAGCAATCTTAAACACTACTCTCAAGTTGGACAATAAATGAATTATGTATCTATTTTCCCAGCACTATACTTTGACATTTAAAGCTTTGAAGTAAAACTCCTTCAAGGTGGTCCCTAGAGTCCCAGCCTATCGATTGTTATGTATAAATATGTAACCCATTTTGTGTATTTATCTTACATACATGTTCTCTTTCTATTGTAAAGCGTACTGAGCATGGACACTCATGGAATTGTGCTATATAAATGCAATTTATTATCCTTATTATTATGACTCCTGCTTCTATTGCCTTTTTGACAAGATGCTAGTCTGTCACAGGTACTCATTTGCACCTAGGTTGAGTGGGGGAAATGCATGTTAAATGTCTTTACCCAGGAACACAATGTGGGATCTAGCATTGTGAGGACATAAACTTTCTGGCAGCTTAACTACGAGGTTACTAATGCCACGTTAAAGCTTTTAGCTATTTGGAAGTTCACTTTAACGACATTGTAATAATAATAATAATAATAATAAATAATAATAATAATAATAATAATAATAATAATAATAATAATAATAATAATAATAACAATAATAATAGTAATAATGATAATAATAATAATAATAATAATAATAATAATAATAATAATAATAATAATAATAATAATAATAATAACAATAATAATAATAATGATAATAATGATAATAAATATACTATTACTACTACTACTACTACTACTACTACTACTACTACTACTACTACTACTACTACTACTACTACTACTACTACTACTACTACTACTACTACTACTACTACTACTACTACTACTACTTCTACTACTACAACTACTTTAATAATAATAATAATAATAATAATAATAATAATAATAATAATAATAATAATAATAATAATAATAATAATAATAATAATAATAATAATAATAATAATAATAATAATAATAATAATAATAATAATAGTAATAATAATAATAATAATTAAATAATACATTTTTTAGTGCTCATCATCAATACTAGATTAAATTCCGAGCACTTTACAATGACATTTCATAGTACAACACATTGTATAATAGAAAAGTATAAAATTGTGTAGTGTAAGCGAAAATAAAATGATTTCAATAAAATTACCAGAGGGTTTGGTACAAAATAAAAATAACTATACAACTTAATATATTTATTGAAAATGCATGTAAAATAAGTTTGGTGGGTATCGTTTAACAAAAGATGGTATTTCAAAGATTTTTGAAAGACTTGAGGGTTTCCTTTGCTCTGGTCTCACAAGGCAGACTGTTCCTGACTTTTGGGCCAGAAAATTCAAACGCTTGCTCACCATAGGATTTAAGACAAATTCTCGGAACATTTTAAAATTGTGTCATTGGGGGAGCACAAGCTTCTTGTGGGGTCTTTCCACGTAACAGTTCAGTTAGGTACTGAGGCCCAGCATCATTGAGGCATTTGTATGTCAATGTGACAATTTCATATTCAATTCTTTGTTTTGAAGCCAGTGGAGGGATTGGAGAAGTGGTGAGACATGATTGTTTTTTCTTCTGTTTGAAAACAATTTTGAATAACATTCAATCTATTTTCTTATATCTATGCATTAGAGTAATTTCACAGATCTACATCAATAAATAGATAAAGCATTCTGTAAAAGAAAGATGAAAACAAATTTGTACTTATTTCAAAGTTTTTTCACTGTGCGTGATAGTTTCTAAATCCATCTTTAAAATGTTAATAGAGTGTATCAAAAGCAAGAAGGATCAGCTCTCTTTCAAAATCTCCTGCATCTGTTTCTTCGTTTTCTTTTCCTCATTTGTCACTAGATCTATCTCTAAAATGAAATTTCAGCGCAAAATTTAATATACACACACACACACACACACACACACACACACACACACACACACACACACACACACACATATAAATGTTCACAGACAAAACACACTAATCAATATTCCCCTTCATCAAAAAGAAGAATTATAATTACAAAAGAAGCTTTTAAATTACATGTATTAGTAAAGATGATTATTAACAATACTGAGGAGATAACAATGACAAAACAAATGGCACAGTAAAGCTTACCACCAGTATCTGTGTTCGATAACTGGAGTTGTCATAGTCCATGAATTTCGGTTGATCCACACTGATAAACATGTTACCAATACCAACAAAAGTAGTATCAGGGCTTATACTGAATACATCCGTAAATGTTTGATTTACAATGCGAACTCTGTACGCAGCATTCGGTGGCTGAAAAGACGTGAGGGAAATAATAACAAGTTATTTTCGTTCATGGTGAATGCATGGAGCCTTCTGGATGAGTTCTTGTATGTCTGCCATTGACATTCAAACACTCATCAACAGATGCTTATGAAGAATTATAAAATCGAATGGTAAGACAAAGTAAGAAAAGAAAAGGTTCTGGGAAAGATATGAGCGAAAAAAAGT
>JAXRKP010002039.1:57500-65000 GCA_037039925.1 Doris montereyensis
TGCACATGCACACAGTTTAGGGGAACATTGCTTATACCATATTTTTTTATTTCAGTCTATAGCATACTATAAACCTTGTAAAAATACTCCATAGGGAGCCCAAGAGGGAATGAAGTTCAAGGGTCATAATGTGCTCTCTTTTCATGGGGAGGCGATGGGTGCCTTTGAGGAGGGCATGGGTCTGGTGCCCTAAATGTGTTTGTTTTTTTCTTTTATTTCTTTGTATTTGTTTCGTCTTTGTCTCTATGGGATTTTATATTTATTTTATGTCCTTGTTCGCCACTCACTATCAAACTCAGAGCTACAGCATTGAGATCAAATCATCACATCCCATTTCTTATTGAAAAAATTGCATTTAAGCTTTTGCATTCCTTTTTTTCTTCCTTTTTAAAAAAAATTCCTATCTTCGTCTGTTCATTAATTATTCCTCTCAAAGAGAAAACAGAAGAACTTTCTGTAATTTAGGTGAATTTTATAGAATGTTGAAAGCAACTTGCAATCTACAAAACTTCAAATACATTGTGATAAACACTGATGTAAATTGACAAGCAATAATTAAAATCAAACCATTCTTAGCTAAATAAAATGACAAATCTTGATGGGATTTCTAATGAAAACACTAGCATAACAATTAAAACAAACCTCTGAAATCTCGAAAGAATAACCTCTAAACCAATTGCATTGAATTCAGGAGCATTGTCATTGGCATCATCTACTGCTATCTTTATACGGTAAACAACCTTTGGAGAGACAGTTTTAAAAATGTTTAAAAAAGAAACAAAACAAAACCATTAATACATGATCATTACATAAGTAGAATCCTGCAGTCTTGAGTAACCTAATATCTTTATTACCATCCACATAGAAATTCAGATGTAGCAAATGCCCATCCAAAACAGGTCAGTTAATGTTTGCATTTACTGCAAGTTTACACAAGTTTGTTTGTTTCTTTGAAGTAACCCTGTCCACCATGGCGGTGATCTCAGGGTTCGTAGCCCACTAATGTTTCTAACAACTGTTCAGGTAGAACATATTACAGTACCTTCAAAAATCAAAAGCCTCCTTAAATATTTGTAAATAAACTGTGCTAAAAATTGATAAAAGTTTACACAAGTGATAAAAAGCATGTTTATTAAACGCAATAATTATATTTATACTATGAATTCATATTATATGCTATCTGCTTACAAATGACACTAAAACAATTCAATTCAATCTATATAATGAAGGTAGTTTATTTTGTGATACAAATCCTGGGGAAACAATTATTTTTACTATACGAGCACAAGAAATTAAAATGAACTTTATCTCCTAAAATTACACAGACATTTCATGGTAGTTTTTATAGACATTGAATGAGAGAAATAGCAAGTGAGACATTGATTTTTTAATTAGCCCCAGTTTGTTTGCAAAGAAGAGATCTAATTTTTTGGCATCCTCTGTAGAGTTAACTTCTTGGCTCTATCCTGTTTCAGGCTTTCTTCAAAGGAACTTTAGGTTAATAGTAGTAGGGTTTTGACTTAAAACATCAAGGAAAATGCAGGAGAAATCAAAGTATGTCATAAAAATCCATTACAAGTGGCAGATATCAATATCTAATAAGAAAATATTTAAATACCGGTGCATGTAATTCGAAGCCAAAATCTGGGTCTATATCAACACATGTGAAAGTCACATCATAACCGATGGACTCTACCGTCTGTGGAGATAAATTGGTTGAAAAATAACAATGATGGGCCACTTTCTAATATCAACTCAATTGCTGAAAAAGATAATTAATATATACTCTGAAACATTTTATTTGTTTTAACTGTAATATAACTTAAAAGAAAGACAGAAGGAGAGAAAGTTAGCCTATTCAAAATGACATAACCCCTACTACAAATCTCTTTGTACCACAAGGCATTCAAAAAAAAGCATATTTATCATAAAAGCTAATTAGATTTTATCTTGGCTTACATAACAATATTAATATGACATTGCAGATGCATTTCATGATGGGATTTAGCCAGGAGAACATACCATATTTTTAACAACTGAATCTCTTTCAGGAAAAGTGTATTCATAAGGAAATACAATGCAATCTGCAGCAGTCAAACACTCTTCTGCGAATCATAAAGTAATGTCCTTCACATTCCAAAACAGCCGTGACTTTATTCTTGTCTCTCTCCTTCTTCTTTTTTTGTAATCGGAATGGGTCTGTTAAGCTCCAAGAGAGCCCTTGAAATGGCGACAAAGTCGTTTACGACCTCAGCTGGCTGAGTTTTTGAGTCAGTCGTAGGTCCTGCGGCTCAATTTTTCAGTAATCAAGTGAACCCCCCTAACTACGTTGAGTGAAAAAGGGGCCTGGGAAGTGGACAGGTAAGCACCTGTATAGGGAGTAGAAGATTCCGTCCTTCACCAATCTCCTGCTGCCTTGTCAGGCGGGTATAATCCGACCAAAGGCTAAGGGAGTTAACCCTAACAGAAAACAACCTGCTACCTTGCAGGCCGGTCTTGACCGACCAAAGGCTAAGGGAGTTAACCCTGACAGAAAATAACAACCTGCTGCCTTGCAAGTTGGTCTTGAATAACTAAACGCTAAGGGAGTTAACTCTGACAGAAAATAACAAAGCCTGGTGGTAGGGGGCCTCAAAGTGGCAGCCCCACCATCTACCTAGGGTACAGTGGGTTAATCCCTGCATATCCAAAACAACCTGATTCAGAGAAGTAAAAGTAATATAACCGGTTTTGATCTTTGAAGACGAACTTGGAAACGAACATGGACTGTGATTTTTGGAACATGGAATGTTAGGGCAATAAATGGAAAAGAGTTATAATTAATTGAAGAAATGGAAGAATTCAAAGTATATATTTTGGCCATTACAGAAACAAAGAAAAAGGACAAGGAATAAAAAATGTAGGACCGAATCATATTTTAATCTTCTCAGGAGTAGATGTCAAAGATAGAGCTATAGCAAGAGTAGGCCTCCTAGTGCATAAAAGGCATGAAAAGCTACTAGAAAGTTGGAAATTTATATGCCCACGGCTATTAGAGGTAAATATTAAACCAAAAGGATGAGAAATTAAATTATTAATAGCTTATGGACCAAACGAAGACGCAACTAAAGAAGAAAAAGATATCTTCGAAAACAATTTACGAATAGCTGCAGAGAATCTTAAACCCAAACAGGAACTAGTACTTTTAGGAGATTTAAACGCTAGAGTAGGCAACAATGTAGAAACGTCAGGAGGAGTAATAGGTAAAGAAGGAGAGACAACAACTCCATATTGAAGAGTATCAGAGTGGATTTAGAACAGGAAGAAGTGTACAAGACCACATATTTACAATTAGACATATGATAGAAAAATTCCTTGAGAGAAACATTGACTTACACCTGTGTTTTATTGACTTAGAAAAGGCATTTTACACTGTGAGGAGGACGAACTATGGCATTCTTTAAAAGAACACAAACTAGAGCAAAATTTAATAGAAACCATTACAAGTTTTTACAATAAACCAACATGTGCAGTGAGACCAGCTGGAAACATATCTGCAGAATTTGATGTAAATACAGGAGTAAGACAGTGTCCTAAGTCCTCTTTTGTTTATCACATTTATGGATTCAGTCGCAAAGGCATCCTCAAAAATGAAGAAAATGAAGGTAGGTATGTAGAACCTCAAACCAGTAAATGTAGCATTGCTTTCATTTGCCGATGATTTAGATGAACAATGAACTAAAATAAAAGAGGAATGAGAGTAAATGCAAAAGAAAACCAAAACAATGCTAGTAACTATGGAAGCTAAAACACAAAATCTTAAATTGGGGAGGAGAATTTAGAACAAGTTCAAAGCTACAATTACCTAGAGTAATGATTAACTCAGAGGAAAACTAAGAGAAGAAATCACAAGAGAACCAAAAAGGCAAGTACAATATATAACCATCTAGGAAAGGCATTTGTATGTAAGCAAGAAGAGTAAAAAAAAAACAAAATGGCAGTATACAATACAGTTTATTGTCCTACTCTCCTCTATGGCAGTGGAATTTGGAATTTAGACAGTAGAGAATACAGTAAAGTACAGGTAGCTGAAATGAAATATCTAAGAAGAGTAGTAGGGAAACCTAAAAGAGACAAAATCAGAAACACAACAATAAGAGATCAAACGAAAGCAGTTAGCATAAAAACTAAGAAAGAAACAAGTCAATTGAGATGGTTTCGGCATGTTAACAGAATGAATGACAATAGAATAGCTAAATCAGTATACAGTGCTAAAGCCCAAGGTAAAAGACCAAAAGGCAGACCTCAGAGAAAGTGGGAAGAAGATATAACAGAGGCATTGAAGTATAGAAATTCAACTTTTTGGAAGGAAACAGAAAATGCGAGGAAAGGGCATCCTGGAGAAAGATCATCTCGGGCATCTGAACCCATACACTGAAAGGTAGAATGAGAACTGATAAAGAGAGTAAAGAAAGAAAAAGGGGGCCACCCTTCAATGCCGAAGCTCGCTTAGGTCGCTCTCGAGAACAGGTTTACTGTTGGTCATTGAGTGTTTTGTAGGGTAACCATAAATCTCTTTTTAGGTTCTCTCTCTCAACCTTCTGTAAGTATAAGTTGACCAGACTACACTCGAAAATAAAATAAGCTCCCCTCCTCTCCCTCCCACCAAGCGTGTACTCATTCATGTGTGCGTGGAGCAATGAAAGATAAATCAATTGTTTTCCCAGTTTCTCAAAGACGGGCTCTAGATTCATATTCATGGCTTCATAATCATGTGTCACATATCTATCTTTACGTCAGTATGCTATTGCTATGCAGTTGAATTATAAACAAAATGTATATAAAGAAACGTAATTGATCGTAATTCATACGTCGAATTCAGAGGCTGTTGTAATATGACGGTTCCATCAAATCTGACACCAACAACTTGACCGGACTGTCGAGCATAACCTATGTCATCACCGTCTGGATCTTCACATTCAAGTTGTGCCAAGACACTTCCTGATTGAAATGAAAAAAGAATACAATCAACCTTAGTGATGTAGTTTTACACTCTTGGAATCAATAAATATTACTAAACTGTTTGCAAATTTATGAAATTCTAGTGAAGACTACAGATCAGTGATGAGAATGAAATGTATTACTTTCTTTCTACCTGTTCAAAAACAAGGAGGAAAAATCAAGATTTAAACATAGTGTAAAAATAATCATGCACAAACATTTCTTGTTTTTACTTTTGAATAAGGGCTTAAGATCTAAGGCTGATTCAGTCTTCTTTAAAATAAAATTAGAAATTAAAAAGGTAAAAGTGGGAAGAAGATATAAAGGAGACATTCAAGCAAAGAAATTTAACTTTTATGGAAGGAAACAGAAAATGTTAGGACAGGGCAGCCTGGAGAAAGATTATTTCGGCATCTAAACCCATACACCGAAAGGTAGAATGGAAACTGATAAAGAAGGAAAGAAAGCGGCAAAATTCATTGAGAACCAAGAACAGCAGATTCTAAGCAACTCAGTGAATTTCAATATGCACCAAAAGATGCATCATTAATCATGCTTGCATCATCATCATCATCCTTATTAACATTATAACAATAACCTAATGACAGGGGCAGATTTAACCTTAAACAACTAGAGGGACACTTTAATGAACGGTAATTAAAAAAGGAATAGCAAATCAACGAATTTGACGTCACAAGCATTTCTTTTCCTTTATGTGTAGAGAAATTGAGCCCGTTTGGTCTTCAATGATGCAAATCGATTGATGTCTATTTGGTTTAAAGTATTCATACTCCTTATTACACCCTTGTGAACTGAGATTTTAAAACAATTAAAGCATTTAGTCGATCATGTCCCATAGTGTTTCGGATATATGTTGTTATTTGTTTGTGATATATTTGACAGCATTGACCATATGACTTGAACTACATTGATACTTCTTATCAATCTTTACCTTTTCTTTCAAATGTTTCATGTCGGCGTGAACACTTTGTGACCAAATGTTATCGCCTCCAAATAATAAACAATAGGAACAAAACAAGCGATTTCTTTTTCTACGCTAATAGTCAACCATTTGACAGCATCATACGTAGACGGGTTTCAAAAAGCCGAAAACGCGATGTCTTTCAATTGATGACATCCTAAATGTTTTATTTGTAGCTTATCCTCATGCTTCAAACTTTTGAAGTTATTTTTAAGAAAATCTACCTCATTCACTATTAAATTAATAAACCCAGTAATTACATTATTCATTATGAACACTCAAATCAATAAATTATTATAAATGTATCCACGATGACTCTACAGTAACAAGTACCTTCTTACTGCCATGATCTGTTTGTAATTAGATCTACATACAAACAATTATCAACGGCAGCTGTGCTAGGTTTTACGCTGGCAGGTAAAAAGTAAATTATCAATCTTTTTTCAATTCGGAATTTCAGAATTTTAAAATAAACTTGAAAACTGATAATTTTAATTGATATTAGTACATAAATCGATGTTAATTCATAAAATGTTAATCTACATCAGCAAAGCTTAAAGACTAGGCTTAAAATTGGAAGCCAAAAGAATAAGATACATAAGTTTTGCCAATTTTCATTTACGCATGCCAATATGTCAAACGTCAGACACTAGTGCAAGGTGTCCCGAACTATTCTCACCCGCTTAGTCTTTCTTTCAGTTTCAGGCCTTCACTTTGACCTACATTGGGCTCTCATTACGTAGTAATGATGATCAGCTCTTAAAGACACAAACGCAAACTGTCCCCCTCTAAAATTAGACTCACTCTCACCGCCCACTTGGCGCGTCCCGTCATATCATATGATACTGCTTGCATGCTTTGTCTAACTACTACTATAGTACTAGATCTATCTACGGAATTAGCAGTGAAGCTTTTCAGGGCCTTCAATAAATTTGTATTATTTTCATTCTAGAGTTATATGAAGATAAATTTAACGTTGGTCATTAAATTGTTGATGTGTCAGGGAGGACTCTGTCCTGTATGTCCATATTGTAAATCTGCCCCCTCTAACGACTAATTAGATTTACCATTCACCACTTACAACTATTGCTGCCGCTATATATACTACCTCTATTATGACCGGTACTTCTACTGTTACTTCTTCTGCTTCTAATACTTCTACTACATTTGTTACGATTAAAGTCCCTATTGTCACTAGTAGTAAGTTAAGTCTTACAAAGTTGCATGTCATCAACAAACCATGCCTTTTAAGATTACTGACAACACCAATGATGATGGTGGCAGTTGTGGTAGTGGTGCCAGTGGTTCTGATGAAAGACGAGGAACAAGGATAGAGAGTTCCTGTTGAAAAGAGAAGGTAACCAGATATTCATGCTGTTGTTTACGTACCCACTACAGTAGCCTCACTTATTCCGTTCACCAAATTGCTTACAGATTCTTGCTTCCAGATTGGCGGACGATTCTCTGGAAACATATCGGGGGAAAAAATCATTTACAAAGTGAGTGAATCATTTAGAATCATGTTTCAGCCCCCCAAA
>JAXRKP010002039.1:67500-73372 GCA_037039925.1 Doris montereyensis
CACCATTAGAGAACATTAAGCATCTATAAGTCATCCAGAACAACGCAGCTTGTTTGATTTTAAATAAAAACCGCCGACATGAAGCTACACCCGGGCAGTGGACAGGTAAGCACTTGTCCGGGGAGTAGATGATTCCGCCCTCCACGAGTCTCCTGCTGCCTTGCAGGCAGGTTTTGACCAAAAGGCTAACGGAGTTAACCTTGAAAGAAAAGAACCTACTGCCTTGCAGACCGGTCTTGACAGACCAAAGGCTAAGGGAATTAACCCTGACAGAAAATAACAGCCTGCTGCCTTGCAGGCTGGTCTTGAATGACTAAAGGCTAAGGGGAGTTAACCCTAACAGAAAATAACAAGACCCGGTAGGGGGCCTCAAGGTGGCAGCCCCACCATCTAGCTAGGGTACAGTGGGATAATCCCCTGCTTATCCAAAACAACCTGATTCAAAGTAATATATACTATGATATACACGGCTTGAACTTTCGAAGACGACTCTGGAAAAGAACACGGACTTTGATTTTTGGAACATGGAATGTTAAGGCAATTAATGAAAAGAGTTAGAATTAGCTGAAGAAATGGAAAATTTCAAAGTAGACATTTTGGCCATTACAGAAACAAAGAAAAAGGACAAGGAATAGAAAATGTAGGATCAAATCATACTTTAATCTTCCAAGGAGTAGATGTCAAAGATAGAGCTAGAGCAGGAGTAGGCCTCCTAATGCATAAAAGGCAAGAAATGCTACTAGAAAATTGGAAATTTATAAGCCCACCGCTATTAGAGGTAAATATTAAACCAAAAGGAACAGAAATTAAATTATTAATAGCTTATGGACCAAACGAAGACGCCACCAAAGAAGAAAAAGATATCTTCGGAAATGATTTACAAATAGCTGCAGAGAATCTCAAACCCAAACAGAAATTAATGGTTTTAGGAGATTTAACCGCTAGAGTAGGCAACAATGTAGAAACATCAGGAGAAGTAATAGGTAAAGAAGGAGAGACAACAACTTCTCCAAATGGAGAGAGACTAATAGATTTTTGCCTAAAGAATAACATGAAAATAGCTAACACATTTTTTCCTCATAAAGATATCCACAAATATACAAGAGTAAATGAAGAAATATGTGAAAAGTCAATAATAGACTACATAATAGTTAGCAGTTCTCTATTTTACAGTACAATGGATGCTAGAGTAAGCAGAGGAGTTGAAATACTTAGTGATCATTACCTTGTGATAGCCAAAAAGAAGATTATTAACTGGAAAAAACCCCAGAAAAGGAAAGAGAAGAAAGCTACTAAACTCAAAATAGAAGAACTAAATAAACCAACAGTAAAAGAGATATACCAATCCAGGATAAAATGATCTATCAGTGAAAGGCAGATGGATCTAAAGGAAGCACAATAGAAGAAAAGTGGCAAATATATAAAGAAACACTCCTCAGTTGTACTGAAGAGGTCTGTAGTAGGAAACAGATTAAAGGAGATAGGAAAAGAACAGCAGGGTGGAATGAGAATGTCAAGACTAAGATCAAAGAAAAAGAAGGATGCCTGGAAGAAATATTTGCAAACAAAGAGACCAGAGGATAGGATAGATTACGTGAGTAAAAAAAGAACTATCGCCAAAGAGGAAGTTAGGAAAGCAAAACAGGACAATGGGAAGAGTTTGGACAAATACTTCAAAGAAAGCTATCAAGTGAATCAAAAGCTGTTCTGGGGGGCAATGAAGAGCATGAGAAAGACCAAAGCATGCCCCGATACGACAAATTAAGAACGCCAAAGGAGAAATAATGAAAGGATACAGCGAAATCATGGAAACGTGGAGGAAGTATTTTTACCAATTACATAATCCCTCCAGAACATATGAAACAAGGAATACAGATCAATTAGTAAGAGTAACAAGTAATCGGGGTGAGACAGCCAAAGATGTAGATATCTCAATGGAAGAAGTTCAAACAGCTATAAGAAAAGTGAAATTAGGAAAAAGCCCCAGGAGCTTATCCAGAAATGATTAAAAACCAAGGAGAGAGTCAGACAAACTATTACATGCAATATGTCAACAAGCATGGATGTCAAAACAGGTGCCAGACGACTGGAATAAGGATACGGTAGTACCAATACACAAGAAAGGATCAACTATGGAATGCTCAAAGTATAGAGGGATATCACTACTTAGCGTACCAGGAAAAGTGTATGCCAGGATTCTGGAAATGAGACTAAGGAAAAGAGTAGAGGATCAGATTGAAGAACACCAGAGTGGATTTAGACCAGGAAAAAGTGTACAAGATCACATATTTACAATTAGACAAATAAAAGAAAATTCCTTGAGAGAAACATTGACTTGCACCTGTGTTTTATTGACTTAGAAAAGGCATTTGACACTGTGAGGAGGGACGAACTATGGCATTCCTTAAAAGAACACAACGTAGAGCAAGATTCAGTCACAAAAACATCCTCAAAAATGAAGAAAATGAATGTAGGTATGTGGAAGCTCAAACCAGTAAATGTATTAATGCTTTCATTTGCTGATGATTTAGTTCTGTTTGGGAAAACAGACAGGGACCTCCAGTTAAATATCAACATAATGAATAATGTTCTAAATAAAGAGGAATGAGAGTAAATGCAAAGAAAACCAAAACAATGCTAGTTACTAGGGAAACTAAAACACAAAATCTTAAATTAGGCAGGAGATTTTAGAACAAGTTCAAAGCTACGATTACTTAGGAGTAATGATTGACTCGGGGGGGGGGGGAGGGGAACTAAGAGAAGAAATCAGCCAGAGAATCAAAAAGGCAAGTGCAATATATAAGCATCCGTGAAAGGCATTTGTAGGTAAACAAGAATTGTCAACAAAAACCAAAATGGCAGTATACAACACAGTTTATTGTCCTACTCTCCTCTATGGCAGTGAAACCTGGACCTTAGACAGTATGGAATACAATAGAGCGCATGCAGCCGAAATGAAATATCTAAGAAGAGTAGTAGGAAAAACTAAAAGAGACAAAATCAGGAACACAACTATAAGAGATTAAACCAGAGCAGATGGCATAAAAACTAAGATAGAAATGAATCAACTGAGATGGTTTGGGCATGTTAACAGAATGAATGACATTAGAATAGCTAAATCAGTATACAGTGCTAAAACACAAGGTAAAAGACCAAAAGGCAGACCTCGGAGAAAGTGGGAAGAATATATAAAAGAGGCATTAACGTAAAAAAATTCAACTTTTTGGAAGGAAACAGAAAATGTCAGGACAGGGCAGCCTGGAGAAGGATCATTTCGGGCATATAAAACCCATACACCGAGAGGTAGAGTGGGAGCTGATAAAGAAAGAAAGAAAGATGAAGCTACACCCCTCCTTTTCCAGCTGCACTGGCTACCCGTTCAGGAAAGAATCAAGTACAAGGCAGCACCTATTATGTACAAGTGTTTGGATAGATCTGCACCAACGTATCTCCAGGAGTTGCTTAGGCCAGATGTACTAGGCAGGTGCTTACGATTATCTGATGACGGCCTGCTGTTACGTATACTAAGAACTCGACTATAGCTCGACTATAGGCTGGCCATTGAACTCTTGCTAATTTTGGTGCCCCCACTTGTAACAAACTGCCAGCATTAAACTGTTAATGGAATGCCGTTCTCTTCAGCGACGAAAGCCGTTCTATATTTCTAGCTCAGGTGGACAGGTAAAAGTTTGAAAACGACCGTGTTCCCACTTTGATGATAAAAAAACCCCATCGTTGAGGTTCAACTGTTTTGGTGACGTCAGTGTAATGGTATGGGATGGCATCAGTACGCACAATAAAACTCAACTCGTAGTCACCCATGGAAACTTGGAGGCCTACAGTTATATCCACGAAATTATCCAAGCCCATGTCACTTCATCCAGGGCACAAAGTGCTGAGTTTTTAATATTCCAGCAGGACAACAACCGCCCTCATACAGCAGCTACCTCGTGTATCTGTCGAGAAAATCTCGATCAACAGGATTTCGAATTGCTCCCCTGGCCTGCCCGACTACCAGACTTGTCACCATGCAATCGAGCACGCGTGGGACATGTTGGGTTGTCGTGTGAAATCAAACAGACCCCCGATGGTGCAAGAACTAGAGGAAGCTCTTGTTGAGAAGTGGAACAGCATTCCTCAATCAGAATCTGGAAGCTGAGTTTTAAAAAAAGCAATAGTATATCCATCGCCAAAACTGTACTATTAACATAGCACGAGACCTTAAGAGACAGTACAGCGTCACAGTCTATGTTTGCTCGATGACGTGTTACTCTTGTCGCGAATGCCGATGGAGGGCACACTCACTAGTAACGAGTTTTTGGAAATTCTGCTGTCACATTATTCCTGTCTTTTGTTGTTGTTGTTTGTATTGTTGTTGTAAAATGCAATAAAATAGACGAAAAATAATAAAACGTGTATTGTTATATAGCATTCGATCTTGAATGAATTGTTCTTTCTTGCTGCTGCATGAAGACCTTTATAATTAAATCTTTCTGCTTTGAAAAACGTTGCGTTATATGTGCGGCTGAGTATAACATGTGACTTAGCCTCTCGATCTTCTCTTGCTCATTATAGTTGGTCAGTTTTTACCAACCTAAACGAATATTAAGATCATCAGATTCCCTCTTAATCACCATGCCAACTAAAGGATCATCTTTTATTGAAAAGTCGTTCAGTCATGCTGCCCCTCTTTTATGGAATAATAATCTCTTTCAAAACTAGAAGCAGCCCTTCTTTTCAAATTTTTAAAAAGAATCTTAAAGTCAATTTTTTCATGAGAGCTTTTTGTTCCTCTTAGCTTGAAAGCTGGTTTAAACAAATCTTTTAGTGTTTTTTTTAAACTGTAACTAGCATAATTGTTTGGTTTTGTTTTGTTTTTGCTTTGTTACTGTGCATTTAAATCATCTGTAATGTGTCAATGCTATTTTACTATAAAGCGCCATCGAGCATTATTATTATTATTATTATTATTATTATTATTATTATTATTATTATTATTATTATTATTATTATTATTATTATTAGTAGTATTATTAGTATTATTAGTATTATTATTATATTATTTTTATTATTATTATTATTGTCATCATCATCATCATCATCATCATCATCATCATCATTATTATTATGATTATTATTATTATTATTATTATTATCATTATCATTATCATTATTATTATTATTATCATTATCATTATCATTATCATTATTATTATCATTATCATTATCATTATTATTATCATTATTATTATTATTATTATTATTATTATTATTATTATTATTATTAGTATTAGTATTATCAATATTATTATTATTATTATCATTATCATTATCATTATTATTATTATTATTATTATTATTATTATTATTATTATTATTATTATTATTATTATTATTATTATTATTATTATATATTATATGACATGGCATAAAAGTTAATTTTAAATCAAAAATGATACGGACAAATCAATCGATAGCCATTTTCATCCGCATGAAGGGTAGAAGGGGAAAACGAGAGATAATACAGTTTTGAGAACATTGAAATTTAAAATTTGAAGACCATAAATGTTTTCTTTCTTTTTTTTTCTTTATCAGTTCCCATTCTACCTCCCGGTGTTTGTGTTTCAATGCCCGAAATGATCTTTATCCGTGCTACCCTGTCCTGACATTTTCTGTTTCCTTCTGTGAACGTTAAATCTCTTGGCTTTCGTGTCTCGGTTATATCTTCTTCCCACTTTCTCCAAGGTCTGCCTTTTAAGCATGTGTATTGATTTAGCTATTCTCTTATCATTCATTTTATTTACATGCTCAAACAATCTGAGTTGGTTTGTTTCTATCTTAATTTTCATGCCATCTGTTTTAGTTTGATCAC
>JAXRKP010000204.1:0-5000 GCA_037039925.1 Doris montereyensis
GCTTTACAAAGATTATGGGGCAGCCACATTAAGACCCCCCTCCTGTTAGCTATAACAATTTGGTCGTTTACAGGTTTGTCAGTGTTGCCCAAAATAGACGTCACCGTTTGGCATTACAAGCAAAACTAAAAACACCCCAAAAAGCAACAAGAACACAGAAATCCAGTACAAATGACAGATGAGGAGTAATAGTTTGTAATAAAGAGGAACACCCCCCAATATACCTATACATGTCGTATAAATAAAGGCCTATTATATGAATATCTCAGACGGCAAAGGAGAGTAGAAGGGAAGTGGTACCACTGTCATCATGTTTAGAAAGAGAAATGGTGGAAAATAGCATTGCCTTAGGCCTATGTATAAGTAAACAAAAGCTGAAATAACATCTCAGTCTGTTTCTTTCTTTTCTTTATCAGTTTCATTCTACCTTCCGGTGTATGGCTTGAGTTACCGAAACATTTTTCTTCAGGCTGCTCTGTCCTGACATTTTCTGTGTTCTTCCATGAAAGTATAAGTTCTTTGCTTTAATACCTCTTTTATATCTTCTTCTCACTTTCTCCGAGATCGGCCTTTTGGTCTTTTACCTTGGGTTTTAGCACTGTATGCTAGTTTAGGTATTCTATTGTCGTTCATTCTGTTTATATTTCCAAACCATCTTAATTGATTTGGTTTGATCTCCTATGTTGTGTTTCTGATTTTCTCTCTTATACTTTTCCCTACTACTCTTCTTGTTTGTATTGTGTGATAATATTCACCACCTGGGTAATGGGTTGTTGGTCCGTCGCTAGTTTTGACTGCGAAGATGGTTATGATTTGCATTTGCATCTCGGATCGAGGATAAAATGCAAGTTAAGACAATATCTCTCCCAAGGAAACCAACGGCGGACCAAGCAATCTAGGATTCGAACTCACGACCTCTTGGTCCCAAAATCCGACAGCGTGACCACTAGGCTACTGATACCGCGGTGCAGAGGCTAGTTACAATTGTTTTAAAGAACCATCCCAAAGCCCCCCTCTCCCAGACCCCCTCACCGTTTCCCCCCCCAAAAAAAAAACAACAAAAAAACCCAAACGTTTATATTTCTATGTTAATGTTTAAAACATTTCCTCCCAAACTCCAAACTCTTTGGATTTCTCTTATGTACAGCAGTTACTAGCATTGATTTATGTTTTTGCCTAAACTCCAAACCTTTAGATTTATTTTACGAACGTCAGTGACTAGCATTGATTTATGTTTGCCTAAACTCCAAACTCTTTAGATTTCTTTTACGAACGTCAGTGACTGCATTGATTTATGTTTTGCCTAAACTCCAAACTCTTTAGATTTCTTTTATGAACGTCAGTGACTAGCATTGATTTATGTTTTGCCTAAACTCCAAACTCTTTAGATATCTTTTATAAACGTCAGTGACTAGCATTGATTTATGTTTTTGCCTAAACTCCAAACTCTTTAGATTTCGAACGTCAGTGACTAGCATTGATTATGTTTTGCCTAAACTCCAAACTCTTTAGATTTATTTATGAACGTCAGTGACTAGCATTGATTTATGCCTAAACTCCAAACTCTTTAGATTTCTTTTATAAACGTCAGTGACTAGCCTTGATTTATGTTTTCCCCAAACTCCCAAATGCTCAAATTGCCGAACTCACTGTATCTAAAGCAAACAAACAAACAAACACACAAACAAAGAAACAAAAACTCAAACATGAATGATGGTTAGATCACATCCTGAGTTTCTCGGATTCCTCAACAAACACCGATGATAGATCTGTAAACAGAAAATCAAAAACAAAACAAGGCAACAAGGCATCAGGATATCCTTTTCACAAAAACCCGGCAAATCCCCCCACTCCCCTCCACCCCGACCCCTTTGTTCGTTCACGTTCACCCATACATAACACATGTCCTCTCACACATTTAATTCCTCTTTCGACATTTCGAATGCTTTCCGTTACAAAAAGAAAGAAACAACAACGACAACAACAACAACAACAACAACAACAACAACGAGAACAGCAACAGAGAATGAAATTAAAAAATTGAACAATAAAACTTACTCGTCAGCGAAATCGACTCGACATCAACTTACGTTTTACTTCAACCGGAAATATTTCATCGTATTCGATTACACCCTCCTTCAATCCCTTTCCTTCTCCTTGGATATAGCAAAAGCTGGTATCGTTTTCAAGATTAGCGCTGTTTTAGTTTGGATTGAAGCAACAGATCATGGTCGAAAGGAAAAAAAAAAAATCAAGATTGAAATGAAATGAAGACACGCCCGAATTAGCGGTCACAATGCGGGCGATTTCACTGGGCTCAGTAAAACGTCTATTATTTCGCCTGCTGAAAGGGTTCAGGCTTAGTGTTCATGTAGCACAGTTAAGCTGGTGTTTTGTGAGGGATAAAAACATGTTTTTCATAGGAAGGCAAAGATGTCGTGTCCTTAAGCCGCCAGGGGGGACTACTACAGAAACGACAGGAAGCACCAGCTGGTTTGAGCTGTGATGGTGGTTGTGATGATGGTGGTGGTGTTGGTGGTGATGATGGTGGTGGTGTTGGTTGTGATGATGGTGGTGGTGTTGGTTGTGATGATGGTGGTGATGTTGCTGGTGGTGATGGTGGTGGGTGTTGGTGGTTGTGATGGTGGTGGTGGTGTTGGTTGTGATGATGGTGGTGATGGTGGTGGTGATGGTGGTGGTGATGGTGGTGGTGATGATGGTGGTGGTGTTGGTTGTGGTGATGGTGGTGGTGTTGGTTGTGGTGATGGTGGTGGTGTTGGTGGTGGTGTTGGTTGTGATGATGGTGGTGGTGTTGGTTGTGTGATGGTGGTGGTGTTGGTGGTGGTGATGGTGGTGGTGTTGGTAGTGGTGATGGTGGTGGTGATGGTGTTGGTTGTGATGATGGTGGTGGTGTTGGTGGTGGTGATGATGGTGTTGGTGTTGGTGGTGGTGATGATGGTGGTGGTGTTGGTTGTGATGATGGTGGTGGTGTTGGTGGTGGTGATGATGGTGGTGATGATGGTGGTGATGGTGTTGGTGGTGGTGATGGTGATGGTGGTGGTGATGGTGGTGGTGTTGGTTGTGATGATGGTGTTGGTGTTGGTGGTGATGGTGGTGGTGATGGTTGTGATGATGGTGTTGGTGTTGGTGGTGGTGTTGGTGGTGGTGATGGTGGTGTTGGTGGTGATGGTGGTGGTGATGGTGGTGTTGGTGGTGGTGATGGTGGTGTTGGTGGTGGTGATGGTGGTGTTGGTGGTGGTGATGGTGGTGGTGGTGGTGTTGGTGGTGGTGATGGTGGTGCTGGTTGTGATGATGGTGGTGGTGTTGGTGGTGGTGTTGGTTGTGGTGTTGGTGGTGGTGATGGTGGTGTTGGTGGTGGTGATGGTGGTGGTGATGGTGGTGGTGTTGGTGGTGTTGGTGGTGGTGATGGTAGTGGTGTTGGTGGTGATGGTGGTGGTGATGGTGGTGGTGTGGATGTTGGTGGTGGTGTTGGTGGTGGTGTATGGTGGTGTTGGTGGTGGTGATGGTGATGGTGGTGGTGATGGTGGTGTTGGTGGTGGTGATGGTGGTGGTGATGGTGGTGGTGATGGTGGTGGTGATGGTGGTGATGGTGGTGGTGATGGTGGTGGTGATGGTGGTGGTGTTGGGGGTGGTGTTGGTGGTGTTGGTGGTGGTGATGGTGGTGGTGATGGTGGTGGTGATGGTGGTTTGTTTCCAACAAACAAACATATATGTAAGTGTGTTAGTACGCAGCACCTAACAGGCTACAGTACTGTATGTTCCCCAGGAGTTGAGAAGGACTTTGAATGAAATGGTCTGCTGGGGATACCACAGTCGTTTTTTTCCTCTTTAATTTGAACATTTTTTTAGCTTAGATTTGCTTTTATTGCATGTGTTTTTCTATATTTTGAACCTTCTATTGGTGGCAATGAAAGTGGGTTCAGTTTGGCAAATTAATGAAAACTTTCCCACAATCATGCAAAAAAAGTGATAAACAACAATGATAATAATATACACACATGCACATTGTGTGTGTTTATGTGTGTATGTGTGTTTGTGTGTGTGTCTGTGTGTGCGTGAAATATCCGCAACTCTAAAATAGACAGATGGAACTTTTACTATTTTGACCAACTGAAATCATGGGGTTGGTTTGATTTGTGATTTGGTAAGATAAAACGAAATAAAGATAATAATAGAAATGTCACAACCACATCAAAGCAAAACTGAATCCATTCTGACCGGGAAGCAGTCCCCAAGCGCCTTGCAAACTCCGCATTGTGTTTTAACAACCGGGCTAGTGGCTTTTGTTATGGTTGTTGTTGGTGGTGGTGGTATTGGTGTTGTTGTTGTTGTTGCTGTCGGTGTTGTTGTTGTTTGTGCCGTTGTTGTTGGTGTTTTTGTTGTTGTTGTTATTGGTGGTGGTGTTGATCCAATCCGAATGAAATGGCGCCAGTGACCGAGTGGTTAGGCTGCCAGACTTGGGTTTATGAGGTCCCGGATTCGAATGCTAGCACAGCCACATCGACATTGTATTCCTTGGAGAAAAATGCTTAGCACGCACTTCTCCACTCAATCCATGTGTAAATGGGTACAATCACTAGCTTGAGAGTAAAAACACGCACGTCAAACTAGCGTCAGTACAGGAGGCGATTATCCTAATGTACTCCGCTCCATGATATAGAAACCAGGATAAGCTCAAGCTCTATGAGCCGTAATTGCCTTGAAGGAACTTTACCGTACTATCCCAATGTCAACATTACAAACAAGGCAATGACTGACTGAACACTTCACTCATCACAGCCATAGTACACGTGGTATTCCCAATGATAGCCTCTCTACTAGGAACCACTCCTACCCCTACCCAATTTTCCTGTTCACGAGGTTTCAACAAACAAACATATATGTAAGTGTGTTAGTACGCAGCACCTAACAGGCTACAGTACTGTATGTTCCCAGGGGAGTTGAGAAGGACTTTGAATGAAATGGTCTGCTGGGGAATA
>JAXRKP010000204.1:12500-25000 GCA_037039925.1 Doris montereyensis
AGTTAGGTGAGACATATTCCATTTGGACGAGCGGTTGAAAAAAATTCCATTTTGTTCAATTTGTGAAGCATATCATTTGGACCAGTTGTCGATGAAAATTCCATTTAGTTCAGTTAGGTGAAGCATATTCATTTGGACCAAAAGTCGAGAAAATTCCATTTTGTTAACTTAGGTGAAGCATTCATTTGGACCAGATGTCGAAAAAATCCATTTTGTTCAGTTAGGTGAAGCATGTTATTTGGATCAGAAGTCGATAAAAATCCATTTTGTTCAGTTAGGTGAAGCATTTATTTGGATCAGAAGTCATAAAATTTAATTTTGTTCAGTTAGTGAATACATGTCCATTTGGATCAGTAGTCGATAAAAATCCATTTTGTTCAGTTAGTGAAGCATTCATTTGGACAAGTCGATAAAAATTCCATTTGGTTCAGTTAGGTCAAGTATGTCATTTGGACCAGAAGTCGATAAAATCCATTTAGTTCATTTAGGTGAAGCACGTCATTTGGACCAGAAGTCGATAAAAATTCATTTTGTTCAGTTAGGTGAAGCATGTCATTTGGACCAGATGTCGATAAAATTCCATTTTGTTCAGTTAGGTGAAGCATTCATTTGGACCAGAAGTCATATAAAATTAATTTTGTTCAGTTGGGTGAAGCATGTCATTTGGATCAGTCGTCGATACAAATTCCATGTATTTTGTTCAGTTAGGTGAAGCATTTCATTTGGATCAGTAGTCGATAAAAATCCATTTTGTTCAGTTGGGTGAAGCATGTCATTTGGACCAGAAGTCGATAAAATCCATTTTGTTCAGTTAGGCGAAGCATGTCATTTGGATCAGAAGTCGATACAAATCCATTTTGTTCAGTTAGGTGAAGCATGTCATTTGGACCAGATGTCGATAAAAATCCATTTTGTTCAGTTAGGTGAAGCATGTCATTTGGACCAGATGTCGATAAAAATCCATTTTGTTCAGTTAGGTGAAGCATGTCATTTGGACCAGATGTCGATAAAAATTCCATTTTGTTCAGTTAGGTGAAGCATGTCATTTGGACCAGATGTCGATAAAAATCCATTTTGTTCAGTTAGGTGAAGCATGTCATTTGGACCAGTAGTCGAACATTCCATTTGGATCAGTAGTCGAATCATTCCATTTGGACCAGTAGTCAAATCATTCCATTTGGACCAGTAGTCAAATCATTCCATTTCGAACCAGTAGTGAAAACATTCCATTTGGACCAGTAGTCAAATCATTCCATTTGGACCAGTAGTCAAAGCATTCCATTTGGACCAGTAGTCAAATCATTCCATTCGTAGTAGTAGTCAAAACATTCCATTTGGACCAGTCGTCAAATCATTCCATTTGGACCAGTAGTCAAATCATTCCATTCGTGACCAGTAGTCAAAACATTCCATTTGGACCAGTCGTCAAATCATTCCATTTGGACCAGTAGTCAAAACATTCCATTTGGACCAGTAGTCAAAACATTCCATTTGGACCAGTAGTCAAAAACATTCCATTTGGACCAGTAGTCAAAACATTCCATTTGGACCAGTAGTCAAATCATTCCATTTGGACCAGTAGTCAAAACATTCCATTTGGACCAGTAGTGAAACATTCCATTTGGATCAGTAGTCAAAACATTCCATTTGGACCAGTAGTCAAAACATTCCATTTGGACCAGTAGTCAAATCATTCCATTTGGACCAGTAGTCAAATCATTCCATTTGGACCAGTCGTCAAATCATTCCATTTGGACCAGTCGTCAAATCATTCCATTTGGACCAGTAGTCAAATCATTCCATTTCCATCAAAACATTCCATTTGGAACCAGTAGTCAAATCATTCCATTTGGACCAGTAGTCAAATCATTCCATTTGGACCAGTCGTCAAATCATTCCATTCGTACCAGTAGTGAAAACATTCCATTCGTACCAGTAGTGAAAACATTCCATTCGTACCAGTAGTCAAATCATTCCATTTGGACCAGTAGTCAAAGTATTCCATTTGGACCAGTAGTCAAATCATTCCATTCGTACTAGTAGTCAAAACATTCCATTTGGACCAGTCGTCAAATCATTCCATTTGGACCAGTAGTCAAATCATTCCATTCGTACCAGTAGTCAAAACATTCCATTTGGACCAGTCGTCAAATCATTCCATTTGGACCAGTAGTCAAAACATTCCATTTGGACCAGTAGTCAAAACATTCCATTTGGACCAGTAGTCAAAACATTCCATTTGGACCAGTAGTCAAAACATTCCATTTGGACCAGTAGTCAAATCATTCCATTTGGACCAGTAATCAAAACATTCCATTTGGACCAGTAGTAGAAAACATTCCATTTGGACCAGTAGTCAAAACATTCCATTTGGACCAGTAGTCAAAACATTCCATTTGGACCAGTAGTCGAATCATTCCATTGGTGCATATTTTAATATTGTCCGTGCGTATTCACATTCACGATTCAATCTTCTTTGTCCAAGAGGTGATCATTTGTTTCTTTCCATACGCAGACTGTAGATATTAAAAGTGATTCTTTTGCCACATGCAGACTGTAGAAATTACAAAGGATTCTATTTTCATACAGAGACTGTAGACATGACAAGGGATTCTCTTTCCACACATAAACTGTAGACATTACAAGGGATTCTCTTCCCACACATAAACTATAGACATTACAAGGGATTCTCTTCCCACACATAAACTATAGACATTACAAGGGATTCTCTTTCCACACGGAGACCATAGACAGGACAAGGGATTCTCTTTCGACACACAAACTATAGAAATTACAAGGATTCTCTTTCCACACATAAACTATAGAAATTACAAGGGATTCTCTTTCCACTCATAAACTGTAGAAATTACAAGGGATTCTCTTTCCCCTCATAAACTATAGAAATTACAAGGGATTCTCTTTCCACACACAAACTATAGAAATTACAAGGGATTCTCTTACACACACGTAAACTGTAGAAATTACAAGGATTCTTTCCACACATAAACTGTAGACATTACAAGGGATTCTTACCACACGTAAACTCTAGACATTACAAGGGATTCTCTTATCACACGTAAACTCTAGACATTACAAAGGATTCTCTTATCACACGTAAACTGTAGATATTACAAGTGATTCTCTTATCACACGTAAACTCTAGACATTACAAAGGGATTCTCTTATCACACGTAAACTCTAGACATTACAAAGGATTCTCTTACCACACGTAAACTGTAGAAATTACAAGTGATTCTCTTACCACACGTAAACTGTAGACATTACAAGAGATTCTCTTACCACACATAAAATCTAGACATTACAAGAGATTCTCTTACCACACGTTAACAGCAGAGCAATTGCGAGCGCTTAGTTTCACTGTTGTCGCGGTTATTGCATGCTCCATTTAACATTATTGCAATCGGTTCCATCCTGCTGCACTAATTAAATTATTTAGTTAACGAACCACGCTAATTTACGCTCGGAAATGATGGTTGTAAGAGCGCTAATTCCTCCGCTTGACCTCATGACCCGGAAGGTAAAACCTTTAAGTAGTACACAGTCACCATACTCTTTTGAAGTCTGTGTCTCCTGAAACGTGTCGGGTCCTGGTCATGTTCTGCGCGCTACGACTGGCACGGCAATGAGTTGTCCTTCCACATAGTGTTCATTTGATTTCTACTGTCGTCTTTAGATTTGGTTGACGCTGAAGTTCCTATTCATGCACCAGTTCCTTTTTTTTGCAAATGCCATTCGGTAGTTTGATGGTCTGTGTGTGTCATTTAGCACGGCTAGTAAGTTCATTGAGGAATTGAATCAGGGGAAGGAGACTGATGGATTCACACCTGTTTTGTGAAGCTTATTGTTTTGTGATGCGCCTTATTCAAATGTTTAAGCTGTTTTGTGATACGCCTTATTCAAATGTTTAAGCTGTTTTGTGATGCACCTTATTCAAATGTTTAAGCTGTTTTGTGATGCGCCTTATTCAAATGTTTAAGCTGTTTTGTGATGCGCCTTATTCAAATGTTTAAGCTGTTTTGTGATGCACCTTATTCAAATGTTTAAGCTGTTTTGTGATGCACCTTATTCAAATGTTTAAGCTGTTTTGTGATGCGCCTTATTCAAATGTTTAAGCTGTTTTGTGATGCACCTTATTCAACTGTTTAAGCTGTTTTGTGATGTGCCTTATTCAAATGTTTAAGCTGTTTTGTGATGTGCCTTATTCAAATGTTTAAGCTGTTTTGTGATGCACCTTATTCAACTGTTTAAGCTGTTTTGTGATGTACTTTATTCAAATGTTTAAGCTGTTTTGTGATGCGACTTATTTAACTGTTTAAGCTGTTTTGTGATGCGCCTTATTAAAACGTTTAAGCTGTCAAAAATAACGACGTAAAGGCATTAAAGAACCATGAAATATATAGCCTCTAAGATTGACCGTATGTGTGTGCAACCAAGAAAACGAATGTAGTCAGTAATAGTAATAGTAATAGTAATAGTAATAGTAATAGTAATAGTAATAGTAATAGTAATAGTAATAGTAATAGTAATAGTAATAGTAATAGTAATAGTAATAGTAATAGTAATAGTAATAGTAATAGTAATAGTAATAGTAATAGTAATAGTAATAGTAATAGTAATAGTAATAGTAATAGTAATAGTAATAGTAATAGTAATAGTAATAGTAATAATAAAAGTAATAGTAATAGTAATAGTAATAGTAATAGTAATAGTAATAGTAATAGTAATAATAATAGTAATAGTAATAGTAATAGTAATAGTAACAGTAATAGTAATAGTAATAGTAATAGTAATACTAATAGTAATAGTAGAACGTTTTGATAGCGCATTTCGCTAAGACATTATTACAATACAAGTTGAACTATTCTTAAAAAGATACATTCAAATTTCAATGTTGCATCTTAAACACACTCACACTAATAAAATATTATTAAAATTGGGTATCCTATATATATTAATTCAATCATTTACAGAAGGTATTTCCTAAAAACATGTGTTTTTAGTAGGTTTTTTAAAAAAGATTTCAAGACTGGTTGCAAGTCTCACAGATAGAGGCAAAGCATTCCATATTTGTTGTCCATTTTTGCCAAAACTTATATCTCCAAAAATTTCAAGTAAGGTTTTGGAATTGTCGATAATTTAGAATTTTGAGATCTTAGGGCACGAGGTGGTTTATATGGGGAGAGCAGATCTTGAATGTAGATAGAGACAGCAGATTGCAGTGGTTTAGAAAACCCCTCAAAAAACTTGTACTCGATTCTTGCCTTTACTGGAAGCAAGTTAAGGGCTTTCATGCAAATCTCTGGAACTGACTGTCGAATGTGGTTTTCCCAAGAACCAACCTTGCCGCACAATTATGTGCTCTTTGGAGCTGTTTTATCCTCACATCTGTGAGACCCGCAAAAAGAGAGTTGCAAGCAATGGTCTATTCGGGACAGGACTAAGGACACAACAAGCGTTTTGATATATTCTTGTGAGAACAGAGATTTCATGAAATCTTGCACAGCTCAATGTACATTATCTTTTATAGTGTGCTCAATTTGGTGGTCCATTGAAAGAGTGCTGTAAGGAAAGACTCCCAGAATTTTGGCCGAATTGGAAAAGGATACGCTTACGTTAGCAATATTAATGAATTTGAATTTTAAGTCCGTGGAACATAAAAGAACCTCAATGTTGTCCTTGTGCAGCTTGATTTTATTTTTTGTCATCCCTGATTTGATAGATGGACTGCACCTTTCAATTTCCAATTTGAGTGAGTCAAGACGTTCTAGAAATACATCTTTGTAAAGCTGGATATCATCGGCATACATGTGATAATGTGTGTCATGTTTTCTAATGACCTAACTCGAAGGCAGAGTGTACAACGTATATGAAATTGGGCCGAGAACAGAACCTTGGGGGACACAAGTGGGAATTTTTCAGAAATGTTTCTGTTGACAGAGACAGAATGGGTTCTACCTGTGAGATAGGATTCAAACCAATCCAAGATGGTGCCTGTGATGCCAACTTTGAGTGACAGCCGATCTAACAAAATAGCATGATCGACTGTGTCAAAGGTAGCAGACATGTCTAAGAGTGAGAGAACAGCAATATTCCCATTATCACATGAAACAAATATATCATTGACAATTTTCTACAGCCCACTTTCAGTGCTATAGTTAGTCTGATATGCCAGTTTAAATGTCTCGATGAGTTTGTTCAGATATAAATGCTCTTTCAGCGTAGTTAGCTCGGTTGGTAGCACGTTTTTCCCCCTGGTGAGGCGACGGATGCCGACGCAGAGGTCGCGGGTTCGATCCCCGTGGTGGCCAGGATTTTTGTTCTGTCTATTTCTTGTATTTGTCTCGTCTTTGTTCCTATAGGGATTTCATATTCTCTTGTGCCATGACCTTCACTTCTGACACGCCCCGTGCCTCACTGTTTGTATTTATTCAGTAGCATGAGTACCACTTTTTCAACATTTTTACAAATGAACGGAAGATTAGAGACAGGCCGGTAATTTTTCAATTCTTCTGGGTCAAGTTTACGTTTTTTGAGAGGTGGAGTTTCAATAGCCGTTTGGGACCACGACCGCCTTAAGAGAATAATTGATTATGTATGTAATGGATGGAGATACGCAGTCGACACATTTCAACAGAAGATCTGTAGGAATCGGGTCAAGGGGACCCATTTTTGGTGGGCATGACAGAATCAAATTTGAGTGAGACAGATACATCTTTAAAAACGGTAAAAAGAGAGCGATCTTTATTATTGTTATTGGATGTGGAGGGACAGGGTGATAAATATACACAAAAGTTGTATTAAACGTGACCAATTCTAGAATTTCAAAAGAGTTGAAGGTGTGCCTCTGTTCTTGGATTTTGATGGCACATGTTTCTTTTCTTCTTGTAAATGAGGCAAAGGCCTCCGCTAAATCCGTGACCTCTGAGTCAGCTGTGATGTTTGAAACCACATGGGGTCACTCCTTGTATAATTACCCCATGGCCACCAGCAAGGATCCATGTATCCGTGATGACAACGATATCAGGCCGCGTGTCTGCGATGACGTCGTGGGCAAATGTCATTTTGTCCCTTTATTTCTTAGCGATTGGCTGTTAAAATACATCGCTCTTACAGGGTAATTGAGCGTTCTGTCTGTGTTTTGGTGGTTGGTTTGGGAGTTTGGTCGTGTTCCTGAATGTTGTTTACCCTTTGTACCGGAGTGGAAGGAATGAGTATAGTTTACCCTTTGTACAAGCGAGTGGACTGAATGAATATAGTTTACCCTTGTACAGGCCAGTGGAAGGATTGCATATAGTTTACCCTTTGTACAGGAGAGTGGAAGGAATGAATATAGTTTATCCTTTGTACAGGAGAGTGGAAGGAATGAATATAGTTTATCCTTTGTACAGGCGAGTGGAAAGAATGAATATAGTTACCCTTTGTACAGGCGAGTGGAAGGAATGAATATAGTTTACCATTTGTACAGGAGAGTGGAAGGAATGAATATAGTTTACCCTTTGTACAGGAGATATGAATGAATGAATATAATTTACCCTTTGTACAGGAGATATGAATGAATTAATATAGTTTACCCTTTGTTCAGGCGAGTGGAAGGAATGAATATAGTTTACCCTTTGTACAGGAGATGAGTTTGTACTAAACTTAAGCTCCCAGCAAGAGATTGGTGGTGCCTATTAGTTTATACTACATCTATAATTGCTATTAAGGAAACGATTGTAAGGACCCTGCCACAATGATGCGACCCTTTACGTCTGTGGCATGAGTCCACATGCTTGTATACTGCTAGACAACCAAAGCCACGATGAGCTTTGAATTTCAACTCCTAGTCGACAACGTGTGTACTGACAAGAAGGTAAGTCATCATAACAGAACGGTTTTAGGTTTAGGCATTTCCTATTCTAAAAAAGAAGGTAAGTCATCATAACAGAACGGTTTTAGGTTCAGGCATTTCCCATTCTAAAAAAGAAGGTAAGTCATCAAAACAGAACGGTTTTAGGTTCAGGCATTTCCTATTCTAAAAAACAAAAGTCATCAAAACAGGACGGTTTTAAGCATTTCCCATTCAAAAAACAAGGTAAGTCATCATAACAGAACGGTTTTAGGTTCAGGCATTTCCCATTCTAAAAACAAGGTAAGTCATCATAACAGAACGGTTTTAAGTTCAGGCATTTCCCATTCTAAAAAACAAGGTAAGTCATCATCAGGCATTTCCCATTCTAAAAAGAAGGTAAGCAGGACGGTTTTAGGTTCAGGCATTTCAGGCATTTCCTATTCTAAAAAAAGAAGGTAAGTCATCATAACAGAACGGTTTTAGGTTCAGGCATTTCCCATTCTAAAAAAGAAGGTAAGTCATCATAACAGAACGGTTTTAGGTTCAGGCATTTCCCATTCTAAAAACAAGGTAAGTCATCAAAAGAAGGTAAGCATTTCATAAAAAACAGGTAAGTCATCATAACAGAACGGAGTTCAGGCATTTCCCATTTAAAAAACAAGGTCATCATAACAGAACGGTTTTTTCATTTCCCATTCTAAAAAAGAAGGTAAGTCATCATAGCAGGACAGGTTAGCATTTCCTATTCTAAAAAAGAAGGGACGGTTTTAGGTTTAGGTTTTTCCTACGCTAAAAAAGAAGGTAAGTCATCATAGTCATAGCAGGACGGTTTTAGGTTTAGGTTTTTCCTACTCTAAAAAAGAAGGTATTTCATACGCTTTATTATATTAGCGAAGTATCTTAGCCCAAGGTCGAAAATAAATCAATTTTGAAAGACAACCGGTGCGTTAATTCACGGTAACTGCCTTGACGTAGAAGACAAGCCAAGGGGAATTATTCCATATCCGTTTGGCTTGCCCTTGAAATCGAAACCTGTTTGAAGTTTCCATAAGGCAAACAGACAACGTTGGCGACATTTGCAGTGCCCTCTCTAATTCTCGTTCGTTAGGTTTTCTTTTTAATCTTTGCTTTCTTATCTTTATCTTTTTTTCATTTTGTTTTGTTTCTAGGCGACAGATCATTTACAGAGGCTGTTGTGTTCTGGAAACGTTAAGGAAGAGTAAATGATGTCATGAGTAAGGGCTTTAGGGAGCATGGAACTGCTACACCGTAGTAGAGGGATTGGGGAAATTTGGTCCCGGATGAGCCAGGGCGAGGGGAGGGGGTGGTTGTGGTGGAAGCTCTACGCAACCGGATAGACAGTTTGATAGTTTAGGGTTGACAAAGCCAATAGGAAACATGAACATCTTTAAAGAGTTATCCAACGGCAACTACGATCATCTAAATAAAAGAAATATTTGTTAAGAAAAATAAAAATAGTTTGTTTGGATAACAAAAATCTTTGCCATAGATTCATAATCCCAATCCTTCTACGTTGCAAAGTTGAGACAGTCCTGTACGACTATTTCCTCTATTACTCATTCACTGTTCTCTATTACTCATTCACTGTTCTCTATTACTCATTACATGCCCTTTATTACTCATTCCATGCCCTCTATTACTCATTCCATGCCCTCTATTACTCATTCCATGCCCTCTATTACTCATTCCCTGCTCTCTATTACTCATTCTCTGCTCTCTATTACTCATTCCATGCCCTCTATTACTCATTCCATGCTCTCTATTACTCATTCCATGCCCTCTATTACTCATTCGCTGCCCTCTATTACTCATTCACTGCCCTCTATTACTCATTCCATGCCCTCTATTACTCCTTCACTGCCCTCTATTACTCATTCACTGCCTCTATTACTCATCCCCTGCTCTCTATTACTCATTCACTGCCCTCTATTACTCATTCACTGCTCTCTATTACTCATTCACTGCCCTGTATTACTCATTCACTGCCCTCTATTGTAAAGATATTGTTGAATAAGGAAACGTAACTTCTCACTGCCTGGATTCAGTCGATCATATTATTAGATGCTCAATGAGGATGATAATGATGATGGTGACAACTCTAGCTATTTAGGCTTTTTCAACCATTATTAAGCATAAAAATGCCCCAAATATTGATTGTAAAGTAGTCATAATGATAATAACAATGATAATAAAAAATAATAATAATAATAATAATGATAATAGTAATAATATAATAATAATATGATAATAATAATAATAATAATGATAATAATAATAATGATAATAATAATAATAATAATAATAATAATAATAATAATAATAATAATAATAATAATAATAATAATAATAAAAATATTAGTACTACTACTACTACTACCAATAATAATAATAATAATATCAATAATAAAATTACTACTACTAATACTACTACTACTACTAGTAACAATAATAAAAATATTACTACTACTACTACTACTACTACTACTACTACTACTACTACTACTACTACTACTACTACTACTACTACTACTACTACTACTACTACTACTACTACTACTACTACTACTACTACTACTACTACTACTACTACTACTACTACTACTATTACTACTACTACTACTAATAATAACTAATAATAATAAGGATAATAATAATAATAATAATAATAATAATAATACTAATAATAATAATAATAATAATAACAATAACAATAATAATAACGATAATAATATCATTATGATCATCAACAGAGAATAGACTAGAGAGATATTGACGGCTAGCAGGTATGCAAGCACAAAACGTGGACTTCCTATTGTGGCAGGTGTAGAAATGTCTAATGCTGCGAGTCTTCCGTTATCAACCGTGGCATGTCTTTTTATTATTTTCTTGTCTCCTTTGGTTGAATTGACATTCATGGCATTACAGATTTCATTTTCGTATTTTGTCACGCATGGCTGACTGTGTGAGAGAAAAACACGTTGTTGCTGTTGCTGTTCTTATATCATCTTACTCTCCACAACCAGCAACATGTTCACTGGCGTAGGAATTTTACATTGAGACAAGTATGGCACATCCCAGGTGATATCAAGTACGACTATTAGATCGAGTAAGTAATCGTTACTGAGGTGACGGAAGTGGGTGTGAACGGTACTATTCCAACTTTTTAATTATACCACCTGTTCAAAATGACGGGCTAACTGAATGAAAATGATGCGATGGGAAAACCATGCAGTTTACATTAATTCAACGTCACTCTTGCCAGAACGTTCTCTCAAACAAAAACGATCTGAGGATGATTTACAGCCTACATGCAAAATATGGCTACTCTTAGTGGCCCATCAACAGAGCCTTTGGCGAAGAATGATCGACCAACTCAAAACTATATATGTAGATCTTTGAACAATACATCGCTGTCACGTGACCCAAGCCTTCAATCACTCATGATTGTCTATACATTCAACACAAATATCCAATACTCCATTACTTTCAAGATTTTATGTACTGAGTAAATACAATTAAATAAAGTTATTTTGTCTGTTTCCTGGGTTTTTAATTCTTCTTCCATCTTGATTTACCTTCTTTTTTTTGTTTTGTCCATGTCTTGATGATCATCAGAGAGAAAAGAATGGGTCTGCATGTGGTGTTTTGTCGATATTTGTTTTCATGAAATGTATTATTTTGTGTCATTTTACATAATTATCATTCAACTATCACAAAATCGGTAACAGTTTGGCACTTTTTTCCAAAAAAACTAAACCACCCAACTCACCCAATCCACCCAACTCACCCAATCCACCCAATGAACCCAATCCACCCAATAAACCCAATACACCCAATACACCCAATACACCTAATACACCCAATACACCCAATACACCTAATACACCTAATACACCCAATAAACCCAATACACCCAATACACCCAATACACCTAATACACCTAATACACCCAATACACCCAATACACCCAATACACCCAATACACCTAATACACCCAATACCAAATACACCTAATACACCCAATACACCCAATACACCCAATACACCCAATACACCCAATACACCTAATACACCTAATACACCTAATACACCCAATACACCCAATACACCCAATACACCTAATACACCCAATACACCCAATACACCTAATACACCCAATACACCTAATACACCTAATATACCAATACACCCAATACACCTAATACACCTAATATACACACCAATACACCTAATACACCTAATATACATAATACACCCAATACACCTAATACACCTAATATACATAATACACCCAATACACCCAATACACCCAATACACCTAATACACCTAATACACCTAATACACCTAATACACCCAATACACCTAATACACCTAATACACCTAATACACCAATAATACAATACTAATATAATAATACACCCAATACACCTAATACACCTAATACACCTAATACACCTAATACACCTAATACACATAATACACCCAATACACCCAATACACCTAATACACCTAATACACCTAATACACCCAATACACCTAATACACCCAATACACCTAATACACCCAATACACCCAATACACCCAATACACCCAATACACCTAATACACCTAATACACCAATACATA
>JAXRKP010000204.1:37500-55000 GCA_037039925.1 Doris montereyensis
CTAATATGACACAAGGGGGGGGGGGGGAGAGGATGGGAGGGGGAGGAGGAGAACTGGAAGGAAGATGAAAAGGAATACAAGATTTCAAAAAAATGACAGGTCAACCTTAAAACAGACAGTACATTGCGGTAAACCTCTTAACAAGGAGAATAAAAGTATTCTTTGTTGTTGCTTCCCCCTCTCCACCCCCCGGGTTTTCAATATCTCAATAAGGATGCCATTCACCATCAGTTATCTACACGCTAACCTGCGTATAGACATGAAATTCTGATATGAATGTGACTGTGTGTGTGTGTGTGTGTGTGTTTTGTCTATTTGTGTATAATCTGTCAATGTTTCTGTCATCTCATGCTGTTTCTTAAACTTGTCTTCTTTTCAGCGTACCATTTTCAAACACATGCCACTTCATAGAAACACAAACACAAACACACATTACACACACACACACACACATGCACACACATACACACACTCATACAAACACAGCAGTTGTTTTATTTTGTGGTTTTGTTTTTTTTAAAGTTATGCTTTCTTGTATGTGTGTGTGTGTGTGTGTGTGTGTGTGTGTGTGTGTGTTTGTGTTTTTATCTTCCGTTGGCGCACGAAAGCGAGTGGGAAAAGGGGGATGAGGAGAAATGAAGAGAAGAGCATCAGGGAATGGAGAAAGGACAAAGCAAAAGCAGGGGTGGGGAAACAGAGAGAGAGAGAATTATAAAGCAAAACAGCAGCTTGGAATTAATGACCCAGAACGGACCTCCCCTCCCCCTCCCCTCTCCTGTGTCTCCTTTAAGGACGTCAAGCAAAGCAGCGCGTCCTCGAAGCCTTGAGACCACGCCCCCCCCCCCGCCCCCTCCCCAAAGAGCCTCTTGTTAGAGAGTTTTGAGGCTTTGACTTGGATTACAGTCAGTCAGTTGGGGTGGAGAGGGAGGGTGGGATGGAGGGAGGGGTTAGGGTTAGGGTTTAGGGGTTAGGGGGTAATAATAGGACATGATTAGGAGGAAAAGGGGCGGGGAAGGTGAGGATTACAACTATTTCAATCCATTGATCTGCCAAAGAATAAGTTGGAAGGGGATAGAAAATATTGTAACTAGTTCGTTAACTTAAATAATTATAATGTAGAAGCGAAAACTATGAAAAATGAATTTACCGCCTTGAGTTTTTGAGTTTGTTGGCAGACAGCTTATCATCAACTCTTTACTATTCAAACGAATCATTGATTGGGTTTATAAGTTAGGGACAAGATGCGGTTTGGTTGGTCTTTGCTTACATTTTTTTTATTCCACATTTTTATTTTATTTTTTATTTTGTGTTTTTGTTTTGTTTTGTTTTGTTTTTGTCGTTTCTTAAATTAATCTTTTTGCTATATTTACCAAGTTTTTTCTTTGTTTGTTTTTGTAAATCTCGCTTTTTGTCATCTTTGAGAAGTTCAATTATCATTATGATTGTATTTTTTTGTTTATGACTGTGTACAATTGTTGACAAGCAAATAAAAACTTGTTTTTTTAAATGACGAAAAAAAAAAAAGAAGTTAGAGACAAGACTGGTGTCCGTCATGTTATCATTGCATCGTGAATAGCATGAACAAGAATGATGATGAGAGATCAATGCTTGTCTCCCAGCTTATCATTGTGAAAATAAGAAGATCACCCCCTCCCCCACTAAAAACAACCCCAAAAACCGATTAACACAAATATTAATCCAAATAGGCCTCTTATGTAATTTGAATTGGTCATTTTTGTGCGTCACAGGCTCTGTGTTATCAGGTCACTAAGAGTAACCATGGTTTGAATCATGATCCTTTGATCGGTTTCACTTAAAGAATGTTTACACCGGAAGTTAACCTTGAGTAAGGAACATTTTATTGCCTTTCCAAGCTTTGAGTCGAAATTTCATTCGCCTCAGTCGCCATTCTTATAATAGGTTTTATAGTCTAAGATAAAGAAGATGGAATAGTATCGTATCCGCTTGATATGAGAATCGAGTACTCACTCGATTTTATCATCGAAGTTGATGGTAGACTTGGGGTATAACATACTCGTAATTGTGAAATATAATACGTTGTACTACTTAAAGCTGAGTTTGAGACAACGTCTTTCATTATGCATAATAAAATATCGAGGAAAAATAGGGGGAAGGGGGATATTAATGTTTACAGGTTTATTTTTAAGTATTCATGGGGTTTGTTTTCAAGTATTCATGGGGTTCGTTTTTAAGTATTCATGGGGTTTGTTTTCAAGTATTCATGGGGTTCGTTTTTAAGTATTCATGGGGTTCGTTTTTAAGTATTCATGGGGTTTGTTTTTAAGCATTCATAGGGTTTGTTTTTAAGCATTCATAGGGTTTGTTTTTAAGTATTCATGGGGTTTGTTTTTAAGTATTCATGGGGTTCGTTTTTAAGTATTCATGGGGTTCGTTTTTAAGTATTCATGGGGTTTGTTTGTCGTGCTTCAAACATTGTTCATTTTTACATTAATATTGGAAATAAAAAGCTGATCTTTCTATAACTTATGAAACAGACATCAACAGGACATTAATGAGCATGTTAGTACTAGACTATGACTATGTCTTACTTGTAAATGGTAGAAACATTAATGAGTAGGTGTTTACTAGACTATGACCTCATGTAAATGGTAGAAACATTAATGAGCATGTTTTAGACTATACCTAGACATAAATGGTAGAACTATGACTATGACCTAGGTGTTTACTAGACTATGACCTTGTAAATGGTAGAACATTAATGAGTAGGTGTTTACTAGACTATGACCTAGACATAAATGGTAGAACATTAATGAGCAGGTGTTTACTAGAATGACCTAGACATAAATGGTAGAACTATTAATGAGCAGGTGTTTACTAGACTATGACCTAGACATAAATGGTAGAACTATAAATGGTAGAAACATTAATGAGCAGGTGTTTACTAGACTATGACCTACCTGTAAATGGTAGAAACATTAATGAGCAGGTGTTTACTAGACTATGACCTTCCTGTAAATGGTAGAAACATTAATGAGCAGGTGTTTACTAGACTATGACCTTCCTGTAAATGGTTACGTGTAGTTTGCTCGGTTTGTAGCACTATTTGTTATCAAGGCAACGTGATGGGTGCCGACACAGAGGTCACGGTTTTCGTCCCAATGGTGGCCAAAATCTTTTCTCTCTCTTTATTATATCTGTCTTGTCTTTGTTCAGATAGGGGTTTTACTATTATGTAACGTTAGTTCTTTCACAACCGACACCCCCCCTTGTCTCACTGTATGTCTTAGTTGCTCTATGAGGCGTTGTAGCTGAACCGTAGTGTTGTGAGCTGGTGAGTTTGTTTCACAGCGCTGTACTTCACGCTAATTTCCTCACTTGACTCATGTGTGTATGAGTACCCAGCTATAGGTAGAGAAATATCTTGTCAGAGTTTTAGTGGTAACTCCCAAATTAGGCTATGAATGAAATGACCTGTTGTGGGATGAATGATGTACAGTCGGTGAGCCAGCGCTGTGGGAGGATGCGGATTACATATCCATCTTTATCTTTGCTCTAAATCCACCCTTGTCTTTGTTCTAAATTCACCTTTATCTTTGCTCTAAATCCACCTTTATCTTTGCTCTAAATCCACCTTTGTCTTTGCTCTAAATCCACCTTTGTCTTTGCTCTAAATCCATCTTTATCTTTGCTCTAAATCCATCTTTATCTTTGCTCTAAATCCATCTTTATCTTTGCTCTAAATCCACCTTTGTCTTTGCTCTATCTACTCGAGAGTAACTAAGTATGTTAGGGAAAGATATTGCGTAACAAAATATGGAGGAAGACACACACACACACACACATATACACACACGCACACACACACAAAAACGACAAACAAGCAAAGTCTAACAACTTGGCCACAAGTAGGAACATCAGCAACAACAATGTCATCAGGTCCTTGAATGACATGGAAAAATGGAGATCCATGATTGTCAATGCCTGCCTCAGACCCGGCACACGAAGAAAAACGTTCTTACAAATTGTAGACTCATTGCCTGTACCACCGTTACCAACCTTGCAACAACAACAACAAAAAACAAAGCAAAAAACAAAACAAACAAAAAAAGTGTTCCCGCGTCGTAAAGGCCCAGAGAGCCGAAGCTGATTTCGATTGATATAACACATGACCGTGGACCAGGAGGATGACAGACATTTCCTGGCCAGAACGCAAGTATCCTACATATTTTACCCGCCCCTCCCTTTTCCCCCACCCCTTCTCAATGGCGTTGGTGGCCCAGTAGTTAAGTTGTCAACTTGGGATCAGGAGGTCCTGTGTTCGAATCCTAGCAATGCTGGGCCTGACGTTATGTTGTGTTCCTTGGTGCAAAAAGAAAACCTTCTCACACATTTTCTCCACTCTAACTCAGGTATGTAAAATACACTTCTCACACATTTTCTCCACTCTAACTCAGGTATGTAAAATACACTTCTCACACATTTTCTCCACTCTAACTCAGGTATGTAAAATACACTTCTCACACATTTTCTCCACTCTAACTCAGGTATGTAAAAATACACTTCTCACACATTTTCTCCACTCTAACTCAGGTATGTAAAATACACTTCTCACACATTTTCTCACTCTAACTCATTTTCTCCACTCTAACTCAGGTATGTAAAATACACTTCTCACACATTTTCTCCACTCTAACTCAAATATGTAAAATACACTTCTCACACATTTTCTCCACTCTAACTCAAGTATGTAAAATACACTTCTCACACCTTTTCTCCACTCTAACTCAGGTAAGCAAAATATATTTCTCATACCTTTTCTCCACTCTAACTCAGGTAAGCAAAATATATTTCTCACACCTTTTCGCCACTCTAACTCAGGTAAGCAAAAGATATTTCTCACACCTTTTCTCCACTCTAACTCAGGTGCAAATGGCAACCAACAACAGCCTGGGAGTAACAACGTGCGACAAACTGCCATCCTGTCCAGGAAGGGATTACCGTCACCTGCTCCGCTTCACGCCATAGAAACCGTGATAAGCTCCGGCTCTATAGGCCTTAAGGCCCTTGAAGTAACTGCTTATTTTTTACTATCCTACCCTTTGGGTAGCTAGAGTTTGTTTTGTTGTTGTAAACTTGGCGAAAGCAAAGGCAGAATGGAAAGCCAACCTGCAAACTACACCGTTAATAGACGATGCCATATGCCAAGAAAAACCAGGCCGCTAATTCTGATTCTTCTTTGCTCAACCTTGGGTTTGGAGCTTACTTTATTTTCTGTTGTTATTACCCCATCGGTGTGGGGAGGGCCTCGATTGTCCAGAGGCAAGGTATCAACCTTTCAATCCAGAGGTAGTCGGTGCGAGCGCCGCAAAAAGGCTGAACAATTTTGATTTGAGACGAGTTTTTTCGAGCAACATCCCTCCCCCCCTCCCCGGTCCAGGTAGGTGGGTCGACACCTAGTCCCATCGGAGAAGAACGATAAAAAGGAGGTCCCGTGTGCAGATGACTAAACCCTGTGCACGTTAAATATCCCTTGGCTGTTTGCAAGGCAGTCCGGGCAAAATTAAAAATCCTACCCAAAACCCCGATTTCACCTTAGTTTTCGATGTGGTTAAATCATGTCAAACCAAGTTACTCCACCTCTAAATACAGACATACAGACATACAGACATACAGACATACAAACATACAGACATACAGACACACAGCCATACAGACATACATACATACAGAACACAGCCATACAGACATACATACATACAGACACACAGACATACAAACATACAGACATACAGACACACAGCCATACAGACATACATACATACAGACACACAGCCATACAGACATACATACATACAGACACACAGACATACAGACATACATACATACAGACACACATACATACAGACATACAAACATACAGTCATACAGACATACAGACATACAGACATACAGACATACAAACATACAGACATACAAACATACAGACATACATACATACAGAAATACAAACATACAGACATACAAACATACAGACATACAGACATACAGATATACAAACATACAGACATACAGACATACAGACATACAAACATACAGACATACAGACATACAAACATACAGACACACAGACATACAGACATACAGACATACAGACATACAAACATACAGACACACAGACATACAGTCATAGATACAGACATACCTGACATACAGACATACAGACACACAGACATACAGACATACATACATACAGTTATACAGACATACAGTCATACATACAGACATACAAACATACAGTTATACAGACATACAGACAGGCATACAGACATACAGACACACAGACACACATTCATACATACAGACATACAGACATACAGATATACAGTCATACATACAGACATACAGAAATACAGTCATACATACAGACATACACACAGACATACAGACATACAGACACACAGTCATATATACAGACATACAGTAATACAGACATATATACAGACACACAGACATACAGTCAGACATACAGACATACAGACACACATACATACAGACATACAATCATACATACACACATACAGTCATACAGACATACAGTCATACAGTCATACATAAAGACATGCAGACATACAGACACACAGACACACAGACATACAGTCATACATAAACACATACAGACATACAGACATACAGTCATACAGTCATACATACAGACATACAGACATACAGACATACAGACACACAGACATACAGTCATACATAAATACTTACAGACATACAGACATACAGACACACAGACATACAGTCATACATAAAGACATACAGACAAACAGACATACAGTCATACAGACATACAGTCATACATACAGACGTACAGACATACAGACATACAGTCATACAGACATACAGACATACAGACACACAGACCTACAGTCATACATAAAGACATACAGACATACAGTCATACATACAGACATACAGACATACAGTCATGCAGCCATACATACACACATACAGACATACAATCATACAGTTATACAGACATACAGACATACAGACATACAGTCATACAGACATACAGTTATACAGACATACAGACATACAGTCATACAGACATACAGACATACAGTTATACATATATATAGTCATACATACAGACATACAGTCATACAGTCTCACATACAGACATACAGATCAACATATATATAGTCATATATACAGACATACAGTCATACAGACTCACATACAGACATACAGTCATACAGTTATACAGACATACAGACATACAGACATACATACATAGAGTCATACAGACATACAGTTATACAGACATACAGACATACGGTCATACAGACATACAGACATACAGACATACATACATACAGTCATACAGACATACAGTTATAGAGACATACAGACATACAGTCATACAGACATACAGCCATACAGATATACATATATATAGTCATACATACAGACATACAATCATACATTCATACAGCCATACATGCAGACATACAGACATACAGTCATACAGACATAGTCATACAGGTATACAGTTATACAGACATACAGACATACAGACATATAGTCATACAGACATACAGTCATACAGACATACAGTCATACAGACATACATTCATACATACAGACATACAGACATACAGTCATACAGACATAGAGATACGCAGTTATACATACAGACATATTGGCATACAGACATACAGTCATACAAACACACATACACACATATAATCATACACACCTACAGACGCATAAATCAAGCTTTCTAATTCAAGGGTATAGTACGACCAACTTTCGACACCATTAGATATTTCTAGGATTCGTTACACATGAAGAAGAATACGTTGAGCACTAGGTTAATGATGTCATAAAAACCACTAAAGCTGAAATAGTCTAAATGTAGTCATACCGTACACGACCTGTCTCAATACAAATGATAGTATTACTAATATTATGGTTTCGACCGCGTCATACTGTTCCCATCAGATGAGGCGGAAGTGTCGACATTGAGTTGAAATCTGGGGTAAAACGTTGAGTTCAAACGAGCTAAAGAAATAGTTTTAAAGTTCGCTTAATTTGTGAGCATAATATGCTAGTGTGTGTGCGTGCGTGTGTTGGTCTGTGCAGTTGTGCTTATATATATATATACAGAGAGAGAGAGAGAGAGAGAGAGAGAGAGAGAGAGAGAGAGAGAGAGAGAGAGAGAGAGAGAGAGAGAGAGAGAGAGAGAGAGAGAGAGAGAGAGAGAGGGAGAGAGATAAAGAGAGAGAGAGAGAGAGAGAGAGAGACAGACAGAGAGACTGAGAGAGAGAGAGAGAGAGAGAGAGAGAGAGAGAGAGAGAGAGAGAGAGAGAGAGAGAGAGAGGAGAGAGAAAGAGAGGAGAGGAGAAAGAAAGAGACAGACAGACAGAGAGACTGAGAGAGAGAGAGAGAGAGAGAGAGAGAGAGAGAGAGAGAGAGAGAGAGAGAGAGAGAGAGAGAGAGAGAGAGAGAGAGAGAGAGAGAGAGAGAGAGAGAGAGAGAGAGAGAGAGAGAGAGAGAGAGAGAGAGAGAGAGAGAGAAAGAAAGAGAGAAAATGAGGTCATGCAAAAGTCAACGGGTTAAAAAAGGCCCAAAAAACATAAACACAGAAAGGGCGTTGTTGACGGGGGGGGGAGAAACGTGTCGTGTCGGTGGAAGCTACTGTTAAAGACTGGCGGCTATGTTTTAAAGACTGTTTGACTGACTGTCTGAAAGCAAGGTGTGAGAAATATGCCTGGGATGTTCCTGCCAGTATCAGATGTACTTATTACACGGTTGAGTGACCATCGGTTGATAGACACTGCTGGATAGCAAGCAGTCACCCCCCCCTGTCTGAAAACTGAAAAAAAAAAAACCGGCCAGCAGATGACTGTGTGTCAGTTTGTGTGAATGTAATGAGACACCGTTCAAAAGGTGTGACGGTGACCCTCACTCGTGCTGTGAAAAGAATATTTTTCCCCGACGCCGCCATATTATATCCATCGTTGTTTCCACTCTCACTTCATAATACTATTCTTACTCTTCCCTTTCCAGGTCTCAGATCTGCCGCATCTCCATTCCCCCGCCACACCCCCCCCCCCCATCTTGCCATTTCTCTCGCCACCTCCTTCTCTCCTTTCCTATATCCGTGTGAAAGACTACTTTATAGTTATTGCAGTACAACCCCCTCCCCGCCCCTCCCACATCGCCAATGCCAATAATATTATCCTTATTGTCTACCCGTCACCGCTCACACGCGCCGCCATTTTGTAGCCGTCTGCTTTATGTTCTGATCATGCGCATGTCTGAGTCACATTGACTTCCTGTTTGTTCTCATCATTACAGAAAACACACGCCATTTCAGAGCTCCACACATTCTACCTTGCCGCTGTCTCATACTGACAGCACCAATATAGAATAATAATAAGATCTTCACAGCTTGAATTGACACGCGCGACAACGTAGTATTGCCCACTGTTGTTCCTAATTAGAACACAGGTACATTGCAAAATATGACGTCGATTGCCACGTGGAGTTTGGATTCTGAGACCCTTGGTTCGAAGCTTAGCGATGCCAGATACGATGCTGTGCTCCGCCAGCGGTTGAAAAATGTTTTCGAGGTTTTTTTTCCCAGCATGATCTACACACTGCTTCGGGTAGGTGGATCCACACCAGCTAGTCCCATTAGAGACGGACGATAACGAGGAGGTCCCGTGTGCAGATCACAACACTCTTAAAGATCCCTTTACTGTTTACACGGCAGTCTGTGCAAATTCGAAAAAAAAACCTGAGATCCTCTTCGATGTGGATGTGGGTAAATCAAATCTAATAAAATTTAAAAAATAAAAAAAAAAAAAAAGATTTCTCAGTAGGTATTTTCTAAGTCGACTCGGATACCCGTGGGTATCATCACCTACACATGGATATCATCAACTACACATGTATATCATTACATACACATGGATATCATCACCTACACATGGATATCATTACATACACATGGATATCATCACCTACATATGGATATCATTACATACATATCGATATCATCACCTACATATGGATATCATTACATACACATGGATATCATCACCTACACATGGATATCATTACATACACATGGATATCATTACATACACATGGATATCATCACCTACACAATGATATGATCACATACACATGGATGTCATTACATACACATGGATATCATCACATACACATGGATATCATTACATACACATGGATATCATCACATACACATGGCTATCATCACATACACATAGATATCATCACCTACACATGGATATCATTAAATACACATGGATATCAATACATACACATGGATATCATTACATACACATGGATATCATTACATACACATGGATATCATTACATACACGTGGATATCATTACATACACATGGATATCATTACATACACATGGATATCATTACATGCACATGGATATCATTACATACACGTGCATATCATTACATACACGTGGATATCATTACATACACATGGATATCATTACATACACGTGGATATCATTACATACACATGGATATCATTACATACACATGGATATCATCCCCTACACATGTATATCATTACATACACATGGATATCATCACCTACACATGGATATCATGACCTAAACATCGATTTCATCACATACACATGGATTTCATTACATACACATGGATTGCATCACCTACACATGGATACCATTACATACACATGTATATCATCACCTACACATGGATATCATCACCTACACTTGGATATCATCACCTACACATGGATATCATCACCTACACTTGGATATCATTACATACACATGGATATCATCACCTACACATGGATATCATCAAATACACATGGATATCAATACATACACATGGATATCATCACCTACACATGGATATCATCACCTACACATAGCTATCATCACCTACACTTGGATATCATTACATACACATGAATATCATCACCTACACATGGATATCATCACCTACACATAGCTATCATCACCTACACATGGATATTATCACATACACAGGGATATCATCACCTACACATGGATATCATCACCTACACATGGATATCATCACCTACACATGGATATCATCACCTACACATGGTTATCATCACCTACACATGGATATCATTACATACACATTGATATCATCACATACACATGGATATCATTACATACACATGGATATCATCACCTACACATGGATATCATCACCTACACAAGGATATCATCACCTACACATATCTATCATCACCTACACATGGATATCATCACCTACACATTGATATCGTCACCTACACATGGGTATCATCACCTACACATGGATATCAACACCTACACATGGATTTCATCACCTACACATGGATATCATCACCTACACATGGATATCATCACATACACATGGATATCATTACATACACATGTATTTCATCACCTACACATGGATATCATCACCTACACAATGATATCATTACATACATATGGATATTATCACAAACATATGGATATCATCACATACACATGGATATCATCACATACATATGGATATCATTACATACACATGGAAATCATTACATACATATGGATATCATTACATACACATGGATGTCATCACATACATATGGATATCATTACATACACATTGACATCATCACATACTCATGTGTATCCTCAAATACATATGGATATCATTACATACACATGGATATCATCACATACACATGAATATCATCACATATATATGGATATCATTACATACACATGAGTACCATCACCTACATATGGATATCAGAACATACACATGGATACCATCACCTACACATGGATATCATTACATACACATGGATACCATCACCTAAACATGGATATCATTACATACACATGGATATCATCACATACACATGGATATCATTACATACACATGGATATATTTACATACACATGGATATCATCACATACACATGAATATCATTACATACACATGGATATCATTACATACACATGGATATCATTACATACACATGGATATCATTACATACACATGCATATTATTACATACACAAGGATATCATCACATACACATGGATATTATTACATACACATGGATATCATTACATACACATGGATATCATTACATACACGTGGATATCATTACATACACATGTATATCATTACATACACATGGATATCATTACATACACATGGATACCATTACATACACATGGATATCATTACATGTACATGGATATCATTACATACACATGGATATCATCACATACACATGGATATCATCACATACACCTGGATATCATCACATACACATGGATATCATTACATACACATGGATATCATTACATACACTTGGATATCATTACATACATATGTATATCATTACATACACATGGATATCATTACATACACATGGATATCATTACATACACATGGATTCATTACATACACATGAGTAGCATCACCTACATATGGATATCATCACATACACATGGATACCATCACATACACATGGATATCATCACATACACATTGACATCATCACATACTCATGTGTATCATCACATACATATTGATATCAACACACACACACACACATGGATATCATCACATACACATTGATATCATTTATATACAATATGGATATCATCACATACTCATTGATATCATCACATACACATTGATATCCTTACATAGACATTGATATCATTACATACACATTGATATCATTACATACACATTGATATCATTACATACACAGGAATATCATCACCTATACATTCATATCATCACATACACATGGATATCATCACATACACATGAATATCATTACATACACATGGATATCATTACTTATACATGGATATCATTACATACACATGTATATCATTACATACACTTTGATATCATTACTGACACATGGATATCATTACATATACATGGATATCATTACATACACATGGATATCATTACATACACATTGATATCATTACATACACATGGATGGATATCATTACATACACATGGATATCATTACATACACATGGATATCATACACATTGATATCATTACACATGGATATCATTACATACACATGGATATCATCACCTACACATGAATATCATTACATACACATGGATATCATTACTTATACATGGATATCATTACATACACATGTATATCATTACATACACTTTGATCATCATCTACACATGAATATCATCACGTACACATGGATATCATTACATACACATGAATATCATTACATACATATGAATATAATACACATGGATATCATTACATACAATGATATCATCACCATGGATATCATTACATACACATGGATATCATCACATACACATGGATATCATTACATCATGGATACCATTACATACAATGGATATCATCACCTACACAATGGATATCATCACATACACAATGATATCATTACCTACACAATGATATCATCACCTACACATTGATATGATCACCTACTCATGAATATCATCACATATACATTGATATCATCACCTACACATGAATATCATCACCTACATATGGATATCATCACCTATACAATGATATCATCACCTACACATGGATATCATCACCTACACATGGTATCATCACCTACACAATGATATCATCACCTACACAATGATATCATCGCCTACACAATGATATCATCACCTACACAATGATATCATCACCTACACATTGATATGATCACCTACTCATGAATATCATCACATATACATGGATATCATCACCTACACATGGATATCATCACCTACACATGGATATCATCACCTACACATGGATATCATCACCTACACATGGATATCATCAGCTACACATGGATATCATCACCTACACAATGATATCATCACCTACACATGGATATCATCACCTACACATGGATATCATCACCTACACATTGATATCATCACCTACACATGGATATCATCACATACACATGGATATCATCACCTACACATGGATATCATCACCTACACATGGATATCATCACCTATACATGTATATAATCAACTACACATGGATATCATCACCTACACATGGATATCATCACCTACACATGGATATCATCACATACAGAAATATATGTTACCACATGATATTTCTTGACGCAGGATATATAAATATGTGGTATGTCTCACCCATGAATATCCTCCACATCATCAGCTACCATGGATATCATTACCTACCAACGATATCATCACCCCATGTATATCATCACCCCACATGGATATCATCACCTACACAATGATATCATGGAAATGGATATCATCACATACAGAAATTATGTTGAAACATGATTCCTGTCCAGATAAAGTGATGTGGTGATTATCACCCACCGCCTTCCATCCCCCCCCAACCATCCCCACTCCCCCACAACCTCCATAGCTACCAGGCACCATGGAGCCGTGACAAACTTATAATATCCTGTCCAGAAAGTGAACTCTGATTATCACCTTTACCTGATGTTACACCATAGCGACAGGGATTAGCTACGGCACCATGAGCCGTGACAGCCTTGACGGAACTTACCTGATGTTCACTACGGCACCATGAGCCGTGACAGCCTTGACGGAACTCTATTTCACTATACCTGAAGTTGACTCTGCCTTCTTTTGTTTTCTTAAAATTCTTTCATCTTCTTGGAATATATTATTATGTTCTTGTTTTGCTCATTTTGGACTCAAACACAGATTCATAATACATTTACTAGCACGAATCGTGGAGCGCAGTTAGCTCGGTTGGTAACACACTTTCTATTCATGGTGAGGCGATGGGTGCCGACGCAGAAGTGACAGGTTCAATCCCGATGGTGGCGAATATTTGTTCTGTCTATTTCTTGTATTTGTCTGGTCTTTGTTCATACCTTGTATCAGTAAATGTCATTTCCTTCCTTATTATATTATGTACTAGTTATGTTGTGGGGAATGTTGATGTCCTGATTTCATATCCTGGCTATGAGAAATCTGGTCAGGTAAAAATGAGTTACGTTATCAAATGTAGATTAAAATCTGAGACAGATTAGCGTAGTTTTATTGTGGAGACCATGTCGTGTTAAAACCTGTTCTATTTCGTGCTATAGAAACCAGAATAAGCGTCGGTTCTATAAGCTAAAATGGCCTGGGCTAAAAAAAATATTTTTGCTTACTAATACTGGAGCTCGTGAAAGCAATGTATTGATATCACTATTAGTGTTTGCTTGCAGTACAAGTTCAACTTGTGAAATCGACGTTTGTATACAACCAACCTGAACATTCATATTAGTTTGTACAAACTTTGTCATAAACAAATCGACTGAAATCCGTTTTTGACGCATCGCTTGGCGATCAATTGCTTTAGAAAAACATAACAACAAGAATATATATCTAGGCGGGTAAGATGACTAATGTTATTTATAGTTTCGCAATGGACATATCTAAATCTTGAAGCTGGTCTTAGTGTGGATACATAAACCTAGAAAATCTAAACATCATTCGCATGAAACACATGAGAAACATCAGAGACGTCTACTGGCCTGAAACCACTAGTAACAACAATGTATCAGAGATGTCCACTGGCCTGAAACCATAAACAGTAACAATGATGTACTAGATATGTCCACTGGCCTGAAACCATAAACAGTAACAACGATGTACCAGAGATGTCCACTGGCCTGAAACCATAAACAGTAACAACGATGTATCAGATATGTCCACTGGCCTGAAACCACAAACAGTAACAACGATGTACCAGATATGTCCACTGGCCTGAAACCACAAACAACGATGTACCAGAGATGTCCACTGGCCTGAAACCATAAACAACGATGTACCAGAGATGTCCACTGGCCTGAAACCATAAAGAACGATGTACCAGATATGTCCACTGGCCTGAAACCATAAACAACGATGTACCAGAGATGTTCACTGGCCTGAAACCATAAACAGTAACAACGATGTACCAGAGATGTCTACTGGCCTGAAACCACAAACAATGATGTACCAGAGATGTCTACTGGCCTGAAACCACAAACAATGATGTACCAGAGATGTCTACTGGCCTGAAACCACAAACAGTAACAACGATGTACCAGAGATGTCTACTGGCCTGAAACCACAAACAGTAACAACGATGTACCAGAGATGTCCACAGGCCTGAAACCACAAACAGTAACAACGATGTACCAGAGATGTCTACTGGCCTGAAACCATAAACAGTAACAACGATGTATCAGATATGTCCACTGGCCTGAAACCACAAACAGTAACAACGATGTACCAGATATGTCCACTGGCCTGAAACCACAAACAACGATGTACCAGAGATGTCCACTGGCCTGAAACCACAAACAGTAACAACGATGTACCAGATATGTCCACTGGCCTGAAACCACAAACAACGATGTACCAGAGATGTCCACTGGCCTGAAACCATAAACAACGATGTACCAGAGATGTCCACTGGCCTGAAACCATAAACAACGATGTACCAACGATAAAGAATGATGTACCAGAGATGTCCACTGGCCTGAAACCATAAACAACGATGTACCAGAGATGTCCAAACCTGAAACCATAAACAGTAACAACGATGTACCAGAGATGTCTACTGGCCTGAAACCACAAACAATGATGTACCAGAGATGTCTACTGGCCTGAAACCACAAACAATGATGTACCAGAGATGTCTACTGGCCTGAAACCACAAACAGTAACAACGATGTACCAGAGATGTCTACTGGCCTGAAACCACAAACAGTAACAATGAACCAGAGATGTCCACAGGCCTGAAACCACAAACAGTAACAACGATGTACCAGAGATGTCTACTGGCCTGAAACCATAAACAGTAACAACGATGTACCAGAGATGCCTACTGGCCTGAAATCACAAACAGTAACAACAGAGATGATGTACAAACAGAGATGTCCAGAGATGTCTACTGGCCTGAAACCACAAACAGTAACAACGATGTAGCAGAGATGTCCACTGGCCTGAAACCACAAACAGTAACAACGATGTACCAGAGATGTCCACTGGCCTGAAACCATAAACAGTAACAACGATGTACCAGAGATGTCCACTTGCCTGAAACCATAAACAGTAACAACGATGTACCAGAGATGTCTACTGAAACCATAAACAGTAACAACGATGTACCAGAGATGTCCACTGGCCTGAAACCATAAACAACGATGTACCAGAGATGTCTACTGGCCTGAAACCATAAACAACGATGTACCAGAGATGTCCACTGGCCTGAAACCACAAACAACGATGTACCAGAGATGTTCACTGGCCTGAAACCATAAACAGTAACAACGATGTACCAGAGATGTCCACTGGCCTGAAACCACAAACAGTAACAACGATGTACCAGAGATGTTCACTGGCCTGAAACCACAAACAGTAACAACGATGTACCAGAGATG
>JAXRKP010000204.1:65000-77500 GCA_037039925.1 Doris montereyensis
TCAACTTGTGTGCAGAGATAGAAGACATAATACAGAATGATAAACATCAACTTGTGTGCAGAGATAGAAGACATAATACAGAATGATAAACATCAACTTGTGTGCAGAGATAGAAGACATAATACAGAATGATAAACATCAACTTGTGTGCAGAGATAGAAGACATAATACAGAATGATAAACATCAACTTGTGTGCAGAGATAGAAGACATAATACAGAATGATAAAGCTGACATTTTCAGGCGGATTTCAGTTGAAGTGTCACCACGCTCAAATAACTCGAACGGCCATTAAGCTTATTTCGTTATCACGCCCTATAAAGCTGTAACAATATACCAAACAGCATGTTGAAACAAGAGCACATGTATTTGTGTGTGTGCGTGTGTGTGTGTGTGTGTGTGTGGTGTAAAAGTTTAAAGCACTTCATGAACTCGCATTATGGCTTTATGGTGTTCCAACTACAATCCCTCTTTCCCACATGTGATAAGATGTCAATCTCACAATTTCTTTTCGTCGCTTCCTTATACTCAAACAGTCTTTCTAAGGCTTTGTTCGTCCTTGTTCTTCTTGTTCTTGTTATTGCTCTTGTTTTTGTTCTTGTTTTCATTCTTGTTCTTGTTTTTCTTTTTGCTCTTGTTCTTCTTGTTCTTCTTGTTCTTTTTCTTCTTGTTTTTATTTTGTTCTTGTTCTTGTGGTCCTTGTTACTCTTCTTGTTCTTCTTGTTTTCCGTGTTGTTCTTGGTAGTGGTGTAAAGTGCTTGGTGTTATGATCGTTATCAGATTTTCAAATTTTACTTATATTGTGTCTCACAAACAGTTAGAATACAATTTGGACCGCATTTGTCACACATTTTCATTTGCATTCTGTCTCACAAACAGTTAGAATACAATTTGGACCGCATTTGTCACACATTTCCATTGCATTCTGTCTCACAAACAGTTAGAAGACATTTTGGACTGCATTTGTCACACATATTCCTTGCATTCTGTCTCACAAACAGTTAGAAGACATTTTGGACTGCATTTGTCACACAAATTACTTGCATTCTGTCTCACAAACAGTTAGAAGCCATTTTGGACTGCATTTGTCACACAGATTACTTGCATTCTGTCTCACAAACAGTTAGAAGCCATTTTGGACTGCATTTGTCACACAAATTACTTGCATTCTGTCTCACAAACAGTTAGAAGACATTTTGGACTGCATTTGTCACACAAATTACTTGCATTCTGTCTCACAAATAGTTAGAAGACATTTTGGACTGCAATTGTCACACATATTACTTGCATTCTGTCTCACAAACAGTTAGAAGCCATTTTGGACCGCATTTGTCACACATATCACTTGCATTCTGTCTCACAAACAGTTAGAAGACATTTTGGACTGCATTTGTCACACATATCACTTGCATTCTGTCTCACCAACAGTTAGAAGACATTGTGGACTGCATTTGTCACACATACATATTACTTGCGTTTTGTCTCACAAACAGTTAGAAAACATTTTGGACTGCATTATTCACACAAATTACATGCATTCTGTCTTACAAACAGTTAGAAGACATTTTGGACTGCATTTGTCACACATATTACTTGCATTCTGTCTCACAAACTGTTAGAAGACATTTTGACTGCATTTGTCACACATATCACTTGCATTCTGTCTCACAAACAGTGTAATAATAGTATAATAATAGTTTAACAGTAGTATAATAATAGTGTAATAATAGTATAATAATAGTTTAATAATAGTATAATATGTAATAATATTATAATAATAGTATAATAATAGTGTGATAATAGTTTGACAGTAGTATAATAATAGTATAATAATAGTGTAATAATAGTGTAGAAATAGTATAATGATAGTGTAATAATAGTATAATAATAGTATAAAAATAGTATAATGATAGTGTAATAATAGTTTGCGTGCAACAAGACGTCAAACTCAACTTGCCTCCATTTTTCAACTTTGGATCATCAACACGTCCTGGACTGTTCGTTTCATTTTCAATCAATTTTTTAATCAATTCGACATGGGAGCACTGTGCCCTTTAGGACGCAGGGTAAGCCAATCCTTGGTGTGAAATTGTTCCTGTTATAATTGTTCCTGTTATAACTGTTCCTGTTATTTCCAAAAACAAAAGAAGACAATAACAAAACAACAAAACAAAAAACAAAGCTGGCAGGGGCAATTAAGATTTTTGTGAATGGCGGAGTGCTAACATTGTGGTGGGAAGGGGGTAACAAAATAATTTGTGGGGTCCTTTTAATTTGATTTTTACTGGGTTGTTGTTGTTGTTGTTTTTGTTTTTAGGATGGGGGATCGGGACTTTAAGTGAAGTTTTATTTTTACTGTGGTTGTATTTGGTGAGGTAAGGGGGGTGGGTGGGGGTGTACCTTCTTTATTGGTTCAGAGTTATTTCTACACATCGTGTGACAATGCCTTTAAAGTATCGATTCTAGAATACTTGGACTTTTGACTGAAAATGGTGATAACTTCTATCACACGTCCTCTCTCCCACCCCCTCACCCCTTCTTTTTTTTTTCTTCTTTTTTTTTTAGGAAGAGATGAGTAACTCTTCAGAATCTCAAACTGGCAGGCAGTTACCTCCCGGTCCCAAAGGCCTGCCTTACGTTGGCTCGCTGTTGGAGTGGAAAGGACCTCAGACCAACTTCGAGTGGACCAAACGCTTCGGTCCGATCTACATGATGCACATGGGTAGTAAGAACTTGGTGTACCTGAACACAGTGGACTTGGTGGAGAAATACCTGGAAGGACGCAAAGGAGAGTTCTTCTTAGATCGACCCATGGGACCAGGTGCCATTGGTGAAGGTATGTGCCTACCATTTAGAACACAGTACGATGACAGGTGGTCATTTCAGTACGATGACAGTATGTGCCTACCATTTAGAACACAGTACGATGACAGTATGTGCCTACCATTTAGAACACAGTACGATGACAGTATGTGCCTACCATTTAGAACACAGTACGATGACAGTATGTGCCTACCATTTAGAACACAGTACGATGACAGTATGTGCCTACCATTTAGAACACAGTACGATGACAATATGTGCCTACCATTTTAGATGACAATATGTGCCTACCATTAAGAACACAGTACGATGACAGTATGTGCCTACCATTTAGAACGCAGTACGATGACGGTATGTGCCTACCATTTAGAACGCAGTACGATGACAGGCGGTCATTTCAGTACGATGACAGGCGGTCATTTCAGTACGATGACAGGTGGTCATTTCAGTACGATGACAGGTGGTCATTTTACGATGACAGGCGGTCATTTCAGTACGATGATAGGCGGTCATTTCAGTACGATGACAGACGGTCATTTCAGTACGATGACAGGCGGTCATTTCAGTACGATGACAGGCGGTCATTTCAGTACGATGAAAGGCGGTCATTTCAGTACGATGAAAGGCGGTCATTTCAGTACGATGACAGGCGGTCATTTCAGTACGATGACAGGCGGTCATTTCAGTACGATGACAGGCGGTCATTTCAGTATGATGACAGGTGGTCATTTCAGCGCTTTTGAAAGAAGGAACAGTTTTTATGTTACTTTTAGGTTTTTTTTTAACAGAAATGTGCTTTTGGAGATTAATGGTTTTTAGCGCAATTGAGTAACAGTGATTTCAACGCTTTTGAAAGACTGTACTTTTAGCGCTTTTAAACAACATAAATTGTTGCGCTTTTGAAGAACAGTACTTTTAGCGCTTTTAAACGACATAAATTTTAGGGCTTTTGAAGAATATACATTTCAATGCCTTTGAACAAGTGATTTCAGCGCTTTTCAAAGACAGTACTTTTAGCGCTTTTGAACAGCATAAATGTTAGCGCTTTTGAAGCTTTTGAAGAACAGTAATTTCAATGCTTTTGAACAACAGTGATTTCAACGCTTTAGAAGAACACTAATGTTAGCGTTTTGAGTTTTGTTTTATCACGACTTGTCATAGCTTACTTATCCTCAAGATCAAAGAAATAGGATGAGGTTTAAATTGACTACATTAAGGTTATGGGAAGTGTATTGCACTGTATACAATGGCTAGTGTTGTGATTTGTGTGCTATATATGAGTTTTTTCTTGTATTTTTGTCCCTTTTGTATGCGTGGTAACAGTTGACTTAATGATTTGCACCTTACGTGGTCACGCTGTGTGAAGTAGGTGGTCGAGGAGTTACCGTTCTAGACTTCCATGCCGGAAATCTTAGTTTAATTCTGGATTTGTTTGACCGAAATGCTGACTTGGCATTTCTTAAGTATGAAATCTATCATGTCATATTACTTATATGAGGATCGAACAGAGGTTCCTTTTGGACATATACCAAAAACATGGGACATCCTGTGCACATGTTTTGCAGGGTACCAAAAACATGGGACATCATGTGCACATGTTGTGCAGGATACCAAAAACATGGGACACCCTGTGTACATGTTGTGCAGGGGTACAATACCCAAAAGTAGCATTTTATAGGATGTTAGAGTGAAATATGGAAAGTCTTTGATCGCTCTTCCATATCACTCCCACTCCCAGGCATGATGAATGCAGTAACTAAGCCACCGACTGATCCACCAAGTCAACGTAATACGTAAAGTAAAAGTGAAGTTTCTTCAAGGCCGTTACAGCCCATAGAGCCGGAGCTTATCTCGTTTTCTATAGCGTGAAGCGGAACACATGATAATACCTAGTCTGACACCGGCTGTCACTCCCAAGCTAGTGATTGTACCTAGTCTGACACCGGCTGTCACTCCCAAGCTAGTGATTGTACCTAGTCTGACACCGGCTGTCACTCCCAAGCTAGTGATTGTACCTAGTCTGTCACCGGCTGTCACTCCCAAGCTAGTGATTGTACCTAGTCTGACACCGGCTGTCACTCCCAAGCTAGTGATTGTACCTAGTCTGTCACCGGCTGTCACTCCCAACTCCCAAGCTAGTGATTGTCCCAGATTGTACCTAGTCTGTCACCGGCTGTCACTCCCAAGCTAGTGATTGTACCTAGTCTGACACTGGCTGTCACTCCCAAGCTAGTGATTGTACCTAGTCTGACACCGGCTGTCACTCCCAAGCTAGTGATTGTACCTAGTCTGTCACCGGCTGTCACTCCCAAGCTAGTGATTGTACCTAGTCTGTCACCGGCTGTCACTCCCAAGCTAGTGATTGTACCTAGTCTGACACCGGTTGTCACTCCCAAGCTAGTGATTGTACCTAGTCTGACACCGGCTGTCACTCCCAAGCTAGTGATTGTACCTAGTCTGACACCGGCTGTCACTCCCAAGCTAGTGATTGTACCTAGTCTGACACCGGCTGTCACTCCCAAGCTAGTGATTGTACCTAGTCTGACACCGGCTGTCACTCCCAAGCTAGTGATTGTACCTAGTCTGACACCGGCTGTCACTCCCAACTCCCAAGCTAGTGATTGTACCTAGTCTGTCACCGGCTGTCACTCCCAACTCCCAAGCTAGTGATTGTACCTAGTCTGACACCGGCTGTCACTCCCAACTCCCAAGCTAGTGATTGTACCTAGTCTGACACCGGCTGTCACTCCCAAGCTAGTGATTGTACCTAGTCTGACACCGGCTGTCCCAACTCCCAAGCTAGTGATTGTACCTAGTCTGACACCGGCTGTCACTCCCAAGCTAGTGATTGTACCTAGTCTGACACCGGCTGTCACTCCCAACTCCCAAGCTAGTGATTGTACCTAGTCTGACACCGGCTGTCACTCCCAACTCCCAAGCTAGTGATTGTACCTAGTCTGACACCGGTTGTCACTCCCAACTCCCAAGCTAGTGATTGTACCTAGTCTGACACCGGTTGTCACTCCCAACTCCCAAGCTAGTGATTGTACCTAGTCTGACACCGGCTGTCACTCCCAAGCTAGTGATTGTACCTAGTCTGACACCGGCTGTCACTCCCAACTCCCAAGCTAGTGATTGTACCTAGTCTGACACCGGCTGTCACTCCCAAGCTAGTGATTGTACCTAGTCTGTCACCGGCTGTCACTCCCAAGCTAGTGATTGTACCTAGTCTGTCACCGGCTGTCACTCCCAACTCCCAAGCTAGTGATTGTACCTAGTCTGACACCGGCTGTCACTCCCAAGCTAGTGATTGTACCTAGTCTGACACCGGCTGTCACTCCCAAGCTAGTGATTGTACCTAGTCTGACACCGGCTGTCACTCCCAACTCCCAAGCTAGTGATTGTACCTAGTCTGACACCGGCTGTCACTCCCAAGCTAGTGATTGTACCTAGTCTGACACCGGTTGTCACTCAAGCTCCCAACTCCCAAGCTAGTGATTGTACCTAGTCTGACACCGGTTGTCCCAACTCCCAAGCTAGTGATTGTACCTAGTCTGACACCGGCTGTCACTCCCAAGCTAGTGATTGTACCTAGTCTGACACCGGTTGTCACTCCCAAGCTAGTGATTGTACCTAGTCTGACACCGGCTGTCACTCCCAACTCCCAAGCTAGTGATTGTACCTAGTCTGTCACCGGCTGTCACTCCCAACTCCCAAGCTAGTGATTGTACCTAGTCTGACACCGGCTGTCACTCCCAAGCTAGTGATTGTACCTAGTCTGACACTTGCTGTCACTCCCAACTCCCAAGCTAGTGATTGTACCTAGTCTTTCACCGGCTGTCACTCCCAAGTCAGTGATTGTACCTAGTCTGACACCGGTTGTCACTCCCAACTCCCCAAGCTAGTGATTAACCTAGTCTGACACCGGCTGTCACTCCCAACCCAAGCTTGTGATTGTACCTATTCTGACACCGGCTGTCACTCCCAACTCCCAAGCTAGTGATTGTACCTAGTCTGACACCGGCTTACTCCCAAGCTAGTGATTGTACCTAGTCTGACACTACTGTCACTCCCAACTCCCAAGCTAGTGATTGTACCCAAGTCTGATGATTGAAACCTAGTCTGACACCGGCTGTCACTCCCAACTCCCAAGCTAGTGATTGTACCTAGTCTGACACCGGCTGTCTTGTGAGTCTAGTGATTGTACCTAGTCACACCACAACTCCCAAGCTAGTGATTGTCAGCCTCTGTCACCCTAAGCCAGTGAACTAGTCTGGCACCGGTTGTCAGGTAGGTGAATAGATTGTACCTAGTCTGACACCGGCTGTCACTCCCAAAGCTAGTGATTGTACCTAGTCTGACACCGGCTGTCACTCCCAAGCTAGTGATTGTACCTAGTCTGACACCGGTTGTCTCTCCCAAGCTAGTGATTGTACCAAGTAACTCTGTCATCGGTTGTTCCCAACTCCCAAGCTAGTGATTGTACCTAGTCTGACACCGGCTGTCACTCCAAGCTAGTGATTGTAAGTCTGACAAGTGTCACTCCTATTATAGTGATTGTAATTAGTCTTCACCGGCTGTCTTTCCCCAACACAACGTCACTCCTATGATTTATGATTTGAACCGGAGACCTCAAGATCCTACGTCAGTGATTGCATCATTAACCACTCAGCCACCAATAGGGAAACACGCTATTTTTGTAAGTTTTCCCCAAGTAACACTGGCACGTCAATTATCATTACTTGGTAACTTTTACAATCCTGAAAGGCAGCTTATTCCACGACAGCCTTACTGATAGAATACTTCTTTGTTGTAAGTACTATAAGCGACATCGTCTATAGCCCAAATACTGTAATTATACCTGAAACAATAGGCTTATTCAACCTGTAGAAAGTGTAGTACTACAGCGACATAGCCCAAGTCTGATGCTGGAAAACAGAATGGAAGCGACAAGCGCACAGCTTAGTTATTTATTGAGAGGAAACGCTTGTGAGTCGTTCAAACACTACCCTACGGTTGTGGTTTCAGCCTCTGTGTGGTAGGTAGGTGAATAGTAGTACAGGCCTACTTAAGCTAGTCTTTTCTGAAGAGCGAGAGAGATAACACGGTGTTTGTATATACACTTTACACACTTTGACAGGAACTCGTCCTAACAGCCGCGGCTCTTGGGAGTCGACAGCCCTTACTGCTCAGTATATCTGTGTTTAGATAACTGTTGGGTTTTTTTGTTTCGCTAAATAGTCAGCGTCTTCTTACAACACACAATGCACGACACGCTATGATATTGTAGTAAAGTGTGTGAATCAAGACGTCAATTATCATTTACACTTTTTACAACGCACAACACGCTATGATATTATAGTAACGTGTGTGAATCAAGACGTCAATTATCATTTACACTTTTACAATGCACAACACACAACACACAACACGCTATGATATTATAGTAACGTGTGTGAATCAAGACGTCAATTATCATTTACACTTTTACAAGCACAACACGCTATGATATTATAGTAACGTGAGTGAATCAAGACGTCAATTATCATTTACACTTTTACAATGCACAACACGCTATGATATTATAGTAAAGTGAGTGAATCAAGACGTCAATTATCATTTACACTTTTACAATGCACAACACGCTATGATATTATAGTAAAGTGAGTGAATCAAGACGTCAATTATCATTTACACTTTTACAATGCACAACACGCTATGATATTAGTAAAGTGAGTGAATCAAGACGTCAATTATCATTTATTACAATGCACAACACGCTATGATATTATAGTAACGTGTGTGAATCAAGACGTCAATTATCATTTACACTTTTACAATGCACAACACGCTATGATATTATAGTAACGTGTGTGAATCAAGACGTCAATTATCATTTACACTTTTACAATGCACAACACACAACACACAACACGCTATGATATTGTAGTAACGTGTGTGAATCAAGACGTCAATTATCATTTACACTTTTACAATGCACAACACACTATGATATTATAGTAACGTGTGTGAATCAAGACGTCAATTATCATTTACACTTTTACAATGCACAACACACTATGATATTATAGTAACGTGTGTGAATCAAGACGTCAATTATCATTTACACTTTTACAATGCACAACACACAACACACAACACGCTATGATATTGTAGTAACGTGTGTGAATCAAGACGTCAATTATCATTTACACTTTTACAATGCACAACACACTATGATATTATAGTAACGTGTGTGAATCAAGACGTCAATTATCATTTACACTTTTACAATGCACAACACACAACACACAACACGCTATGATATTGTAGTAACGTGTGTGAATCAAGACGTCAATTATCATTTACACTTTTACAATGCACAACACACTATGATATTATAGTAACGTGTGTGAATCAAGACGTCAATTATCATTTACACTTTTACAATGCACAACACACAACACACAACACGCTATGATATTATAGTAAAGTGAGTGAATCAAGACGTCAATTATCATTTACACTTTTACAATGCACAACACGCTATGATATTATAGTAAAGTGAGTGAATCAAGACGTCAATTATCATTTACACTTTTACAATGCACAACACGCTATGATATTATAGTAAAGTGAGTGAATCAAGACGTCAATTATCATTTACACTTTTACAATGCACAACACGCTATGATATTATAGTAAAGTGAGTGAATCAAGACGTCAATTATCATTTACACTTTTACAATGCACAACACGCTATGATATTATAGTAAAGTGTCTGAATCAAGACGTCAATTATCATTTACACTTTTATTTTATTTTGATTTGGTTTTTTTGTGGGGGGTTTTTCTTCAATAGGTTTGCTTTTCGGCTCTGGAGAAACATGGAAGAAGAACAAAAGAGCGTTTATGAAAAGTCTGCATACGATCACATTTGACAAAGACATGGAAGATTCTATTCAAAGCGAAGTTCAAATGGCAATCGAAAGTCTACACAGGAAGGTTAAGAAACCCATCAAAATCGGCCACGTTTTTATCAAAGCATGCGCCAACGCCATCGCTGGCCTGTTGCTCCGGGGCTGTCTGCCTAAAGGATCTCGGGAGAGAAAAGATTTGATTGAAGTTGCCAGGAGTTTAGAGGGCTGTGATTTGACGTCAATGCTTACACAGCTATCAATGAAACACCCAAGGTATGTCTATTCAACGATGTCCGTCATTTTTTTTAATGTTCTTACAAACCAGGTATTTACAACCACAGCATTGCAGTTCTCTTTCCTATACACAACACACACACACACACACACACATCTCTCTCTCTCTCTCTCTCTCTCTCTCTCTCTCTCTCTCTCTCTCTCTCTCTCTCTCTCTCTCTCTCTCTCTCTCTCTCTCTCTCTCTCTCTCTCTCTCTCTCTCTCTCTCTCTCTCTCTCTCTCTCTCTCTCTCTCTCTCTCTCTCTCTCCTCTCTCTCTCTCCCTCCTCCCTTTATTTCAGACTGTCGATGTATCAATTTTGATGTTGCGATCCATTTATTCTTTTAAGAATTGCATTAACATATGATTTCCTATAGTCTAAGCTATGATTGAAAGCCGTAACGCCATTTTTTGCAGTTTGTCAAATTCACAGTTAAACATTTGAGATATTATGGAATATGGAATGCAATATAAATCATTACTCTTAATTTTGTTATTACAATGTTTTACCACTATTAAACCGACACGTGTATATAATGCTAGTGTCATGATCCATCTTTGATATTAGTCCTCAGAGGTATTGCATTTCAAGAAAACATATTAATGTGTTGTTGAGTTTTTAATGACAAAGACTTTAAAACATTATACTACATCGTGTGTGTTATTGTTGATGTTGTATTTTTGGGTTGTTTTTTTCAGATTAAGAGATCCCTTGTCCAAACTCTTCTTCACGAACATTGTCGATATTCACGGAACATCCCGTCGCTTGCAAACTTTGTTAAGACAATGGATCCGGGAAACACGGAGTGGAAAACTCATGCCTACGCCATACCAACCTGAATATACTGTAACCTCACCCGCCACGGATTCCACATCCACACCAGCTTGCACACACGCTGATAAGCGCCTACGTCTAACTATCACCAAAAGTGAAGATGACGAAGCAAACAGAGAAGCGGTTGATGCCGACTCCGTTCTCACTCCCCCTCACAACGATGCCCTTATCGACACGTGTGTGCACAACGTCACCAACCTGGTCGGCTTTGGGTTCACCGACACGTCACGTGGGGAGGCGCCGTTCGAAGATGTGGAGCCACCGACCAAAGTGGCCACTCCATGCACGCCGGTCACGGAACACAGGTGGACGTTCAAACACCAGATGTCCGTCAATGCACAGCACGAATCTATCCTACACAGGCTTCTCAAGCAGCCAGAGTTTAAAGACGTGACGGAAGAAAATGGTGAGGAGGATAATGAAAATGATACAGTTATTGTAAGATCGAGGATAATATTATTTTGTTCAGATCCAGGCGCAAGTGGGTGCTAGATCCAGGTGCAAATGGGTGTTAAAATCTATGCGCAAATTGATGTTAAGATCAGGTGCTAATGGGTGCTAAGATCTATGCGCAAATTGATGTTAAGATCCAGGTGCAAATGGGTGCAAACACTAGCTTGGGAGTAAAAACCTGCGTCAGACTAGCGTCCTGGCCAGGAAGTGTTTATTATCACCTGTTACGCTCCACACTATTGAAACCGGAACAAGATCCGGGTGTTTGGAGCCGTGTCGGCCTTGAGGGAACTTTATGTCACTTTACAAGGTAGTTTGAATCAAACGCGCTGTATGTTTTTTGTTGTTGGGCTTTTCTTTTGAGTTTTTTTTTTATATTTAAACAAAACTGTTTTGACAAGAAAGCTGCTGAGAATTTGACACAGAATGTCTTATAAGTTATAAGGCAAAATTGAAATATGTTAGACAAGATTCAAGATGTGATTCATAGTTAGTTTTTTTAGGACAGATCGTATTATTTAAATGGCTTCTTTCATGACGTCACGCAACGTTGAACCCACCGGCTGGTTTACCCAATGGCAAATTAGAAATGGGAAAGTTCGCGTCTATGTTTTATACTTAAGGTGATCACAGTGGTCCTTGCTACGGCATTGTAGCATTGTAGTTGCTGTAGTCAAAAGTAAGTTCTCAGTAGGGGAACCAGGGGTAGTTCCTTCAAGGCCCTTTAGGCCTATAGAGCCGGAGCTTATCCCGGTTTCTATAGCGTGAAGCGGAACAGGTGACAATAATCACCTCCTGGCCAGGATGCTAGTCGGACGCAGGTTTTACTCCCAAGCTAGCGTTTGTACACATTTGCATGTGGGTAGAGTAAAGAAAATGCGTGTTAAATGTCTTTCCCAGGGAATACAACGTCGGCTTTGCTGGGATTCGACTTGGGACCTCATGATCCCCAGTCCGGCAGCCTAACCGCTCGGCCACCGAAGCCACTATAGCCAGGAGTAGAGTCCTAATGTTTCTAGGCATACGGTACATATATAGTGTGGTAGTTTGGCATTAGTTTCACACACTGACTTTACTAAGCATACGGTACATATATAGTGTGGTAGTTTAGCATTACTTTCCACACACTGACTTTACTAAGCATACGGTACATATATAGTGTGGTAGTTTGGCATTACTTTCCACACACTGACTTTAC